>CAVOJK010000141.1:0-14536 GCA_963695495.1 Hololepta plana | reverse complement strand
GAGAGAGAGAGAGAGAGAGAGAGAGAGAGGTGAAGGAGATTCCAGAGGAGTATGATATTTTCCGCAACAAATTACTCTGACGCAGAGATAATGCCGTGGAATGGATCCACATGACCCACAAGTGGGCCCAGGTCGACGACACGCAACATTACCTCTACGTCGACTGCTTCACGTGGGAATTTTTTTAGTGAAGCAGTGATAGGAAGAGCAGAACCGGGTAATTCCAAAACACTATCATGATTCGAGATCAGAGTTTTTTCTTTTCGGTGAAATTCCAAGTTTTAGTACGGCTTGGGAAAGAAGAATGGATTGAGGGGAGCAATTGTGAAGGAGAGATTTGAAAAAAGGTTGAGGAAAGAAAGAAAGAGAGAGAGAGAGAGAGAGAGAGAGAGAGAGAGAGAGAGAGAGAGAGAGGAAGGAGATTCCAGAGGAGTATGATATTTTCCGCAACAAATTACTCTGACGCAGAGATAATGCCGTGGAATGGATCCACATGACCCACAAGTGGGCCCAGGTCGACGACACGCAACATTACCTCTACGTCGACTGCTTCACGTGGGAATTTTTAGTGAAGCAGTGATAAGGAGAGCAGAACCGGGTAATTCCAAAAAAATATCATGATTCGAGATCAGAGTTTTTTCTTTTCGGTGAAATTCCAAGTTTTAGTGGGGCTTGTAAAAGAAGAATGGATTGAGGGGAGCAATTGTGAAGGAGAGATTTGGGAAAGTGAGAAAAAAAGAGAGAGAGAGAGAGAGAGAGAGAGAGAGAGAGAGAGAGAGAGAGAGAGAGAGAGAGAGAGAGAGCGGGGAAGGAGATTTCCAGGGGAGTATGATATTTTCCGCAACAAATTACTCTGACGCAGAGATAATGTCGTGGAATGGATCCACATGACCCACAAGTGGGCCCAGGTCGACGACACGCAACATTACCTCTACGTCGACTGCTTCACGTGGGAATTTTTTAGTGAAGCAGTGATAGGAAGAGCAGAACCGGGTAATTCCAAAAAATATCATGATTCGAGATCAGAGTTTTTTCTTTTCGGTGAAATTCCAAGTTTTAGTGGGGCTTGTAAAAGAAGAATGGATTGAGGGGAGCAATTGTGAAGGAGAGATTTGGGAAAGGTTGAGAAAAAAGAGAGAGAGAGAGAGAGAGAGAGAGAGAGAGAGAGAGAGAGCGGGGAAGGAGATTCCAGAGGAGTATGATATTTTCCGCAACAAATTACTCTGACGCAGAGATAATGCCGTGGAATGGATCCACATGACCCACAAGTGGGCCCAGGTCGACGACACGCAACATTACCTCTACGTCGACTGCTTCACGTGGGAATTTTTTAGTGAAGCAGTGATAGGAAGAGCAGAACCGGGTAATTCCAAAAAAATATCATGATTCGAGATCAGAGTTTTTTCTTTTCGGTGAAATTCTAAGTTTTAGTACGGCTTGGGAAAGAAGAATGTATTGAGGGGAGCAATTGTGAAGGAGAGATTTGAGAAAGGTTGAGGAGAGAAAGAGAGAGAGAGAGAGAGAGAGGGGGGGAAGGAGATTCCAGGAAAGTACGATACTCATAGGAAATGACGCGGAGATAGTTGATAGAGGGGTTGCATTCTTGCAGTGAAAAACCTCATTGCAATGAGGTAGCGAAACCCGAATCGACTGCAAGATGTCTGATAGTGGCCCAAGATTCGTTGGATCCAAGGATCGACGAGGAAAAGGTCATAGCAAAAGGGGCGGAGCTTACCTCGTCTTGATAGTAAACTCTCGAGACAATTAATTGGCCGGCTCAACTTCGAGTGGCCGAATGAGTAGCCGAAATCTTTCGCGCATTCTCAGCGGGCGATAGGATGTGCGTGGCGACGAGATGAACAAAGGCTGGAAAGAAGGCGACCTTCATTTATTTTTCATTTTATTGTCACATCTAGTTTCTCAAGCAAATTATTTTCCCGATATCATTCAGTACCTGCTTACTATCAAAATGAAAAACGTTTCCATCTCCTGTTGATTTCGACTGACCACACCTCAAACAAGTACTGACGTCTGCTTGATTTTTCTCGGAACCCGAAAAAAGATTTCGGTCGATATTTAGAGTCGAACCAACGCACCAACAAAGTCGCCCAAAAAGCTTTTGCAGATGAACGCGAGGAGTGGCCGAACATTCATCTTTTGCTCCTCCTTCGAGAGGCGCACGCCTAGCTCGGCCATCATAGAGGGCAGACACGTATCTACGTCGCCCACCACCTGAGAACAAGGTGGATTATTAGTTTGAAGATCACATGAACATCATGGAACTTCCTTTTGAAAAAAATGTACCATAATCTTGAGCGCTATTGCTCCAGCCTTCATCCTGGAGCACTCCAACTTCTTGATGAGCTGATCGACGAAGCTGTGCGAGCTGCGTCTTCGTCTTCTCCAGGACAACCTTCATCTCCTCATTCTTCTTCAACTCATTGAATTGCGTCCACCGCAGTCCCTCGTAGTCGCGTTGTAGCTTACTGTAATCAGCTCTTTCCCATCTCTTCTCTCTCTCTCTCTCTCTCTCTCTCTCTCTCTCTCTCTTTCTCTCTCTCTCCCACCTCTCTCTCTATCTCTCTCACCTCCTCTCTTTCTGCAGAGCATTCTGCCGCTCAGCATATTGCACGATGATCTCAATGAGAGCTGTCGCCTCTTCTTTGTGCGCTTCATTGGCTAGTGATAGCTGATTAGCTTGCTCCTCGCATGCAGGCTGTATCATTTCGATTGATTTTTGATAAACTCTAAATCAATTTCAAATCAGAGCCCATGATTTTCTCAGAAACTTTTTAAAATGGTTTCAGAATTGCACTAAAACTAACACTGACAACAAAAAACTAACACTGTGAGAAGTGTTTGTAACCACTACAAATTTTCGAGTGAAACAAACAAGAATTTGCGAATTTCCATAAAATGACTCTAGAAAAAAAAGTCTTCGAGGACGTCCTCGATCTGTCACAAGGACGTCCCCTGGACATCCTTGAGACGCGGACGTCTTCAAAGACGTCCTCCATTTGTCTTCTAGGACGTCCTCGTGTCTTCGAGGACGTCCTCGTGAGCTCGTAGACATTTTTGTGTCTTCGAAGAATACATCCTCGATTTTGTCTTCGAAATAATTTTATATCAAAATCGTCTGCTGTTTTCGCGCATAACAGTTTTATGACATAGTGAAAAAATTATCGACAATGTCTTCGAAGACAAATCGAGGACGTCCCCGTCTCAGAGATGTCCAGGGACGGCTTTGTGACAGATCGAGGACGTCCTCAAAGACATTTTTTTTCTAGAGGAAGAAACAAAAGAAATAACTACCTCCTCCTCTTTGACTTTGGCTATCTGGTGATTCATGTGGATCCGATCTGACATTGCCTGAAAAAAGACATTTGCATCAGTTTTTATGTCAACGCAAGAGCTTTAACACTTTTCTATCGGACGAAGTGGACTAGAATTGAGAATTTTTTAGATATGCTCTTTTTTTCAATTCCAAAAACAAACAACGAAAAGTGAAACAGATTTTTTCGAATGCGTTTTCCAATGTTGCCAAGACGGGAAAGCGAAACTGAAATGGAAGAACTTGGGAAAATCAAAATAACTGGTGAAGAGCATTAGAAATTGCAATTTAAATAATTTGAATTGAGAGACGAACAAGGAACGTAGAGAAAGAAAGTGAATCAGAAATCAGAGACATACCAGATCAGAGACATACCAGAAATGACATACCAGATCGCCCCACGGCGCCACGAGTGAGCGCTGCGTGGTTGGCTTGAGACGCTGCCGCTGGGCCGCCAGCGCCAGCGTATAGTCCGCCATCAACGATGCCGAGATCTTCGCTCTCGAAGATACCCTGAAGTAGTGGATTGTTGTGGAAAACTTTCAGCTGCGCAATTTAACGAGAACTGATCGTTACGATCGTGTAACATTATCATTACATCTCACAACAGTTAGTTTCAACACAGCATAGAAGGAATTCAACAAAAATGTCAAACGCTCCCCCTCTCACCTTGCACACAATCTCAATTTCAGCTGGCAGCGCTACATTAGTACAGGCGCGTCGCACCTGGCGCTGGCGCCAGCGCCAGAAGAACCGGGATGATATATGCCTGGCGCCGAGCTACCGTAATCAAGAAGTTTGGTGCCAGGTGAAAGAAGCGGAGAGCCGGGAATTGCGGTAGCATAGAGTCCTGAAAATAAACAAAATCTAGATTGCATTTTGCAACGATAAATTCATCTCTCTCTCATGCTCTCCCTCTCTCTCTCTTTCTCTCTCCCTCCCTCTCATTCACTCTCTCCCCCCCTCACCCCCCCCCATAACTTCATACAGTATGCCCAACTTACCGTGACTCCATCTCTGCCACTAATCGGAGATCCGATCGGACCTTGGCCAAGTGGACACAAGTAATCACGCAGCTTGTACAGAGCTTCATTCTGATAAGGTTTTGATCAGGGAGTGATGGATGACGAAAACCGATAGAGTCTGTACAGATTTATGTACGATGATGAACAAGCATTTTCTTATTTCCTTTCGTAAAACTGTATTTATTCCCAAACGCGTAACGCGTAAACAGAGCAAAGCTCACGTTCGGCAGCATAGAAGATATTCGACGCGACGTAGCCAATGCCCACAACGTTCTCGCGCAGCACACGCACTGCTCGCTGCTCGTCAAGCTTTGCCTGCTGTCCATTGTGCGCAAAGGTGTGCCTGAGGACAATTTTTTTTCCGATTTGCGCCCCCACTATTTTCACCATGTGCATCCCCCTTTTAAAAAAACTCACTTTGCGGCCCCCGAAAATTTTCCATGTGGTCCCCCTTTGAAAATGTCTCTTATTTTGTGGGGTCCGTTTCACTGAAAGGGTCCCCCCTTATGAAAATTTCGAACTTCAGTCTGTTTCGCGTCCCCCCTCGACAAAAATTTTGCTCCTCGCACACCCCTGATTGTGCGAATGCTGTAGCGAGACACGATAAACTTGTGGAACAATTTCTTAGAAGAAGCTTGGAATACAGGTGATTCTCAAACGATTAGCTATCCTACTGTAGCCAGAGGTGCGTAGTTTTCACAGACTATTCGAAAAATGATTACGCTAGGTCATTTCACAAACTTTACTGGCTGCTTTAGCCGTATAGAACACGCTGTAATCTGTGAAAGCTGCCACTACTAAAATAATAAAAACCCGTCGCATAATATTTGCGCGTTTGAGTCTAGAGATGGTACAGAGACCAAGCGTACACCAGAACCAACGTCTGAACAGCGAGAAAGAGCTGCTTGTGCGCAACTAAACTGCTCATGTGTCGATGTGAGCCCTGTGGCAGCGCGGCGACGAGAGACTCGTGTGCGACATGGCTGTGTAGAGCAGAGAAGAGCGGCATCACGCGAACCTGGGCAGAACGAAACGTTTTCAAGTAACGAGCTCACATAGTAGCGCTTGAGAAAGTTCGAAAAGGCTTGGCGTGGATGGGAGGTGATCCAGGGAAAAGGGGAGAGAGAGGAAAGGAAAAAAGAGAGAGAGGAAGGGAAAAGAGAGAGAGAGAGAGAGAGAGAGAGAGAGAGAGAGAGAAAGAGAGAGAGAGAGAACTGTAGCGAATCAACAAAGCAACAAACCTGAACATCATGATCCTGACTTATGGAAGGGATAGTCATCATCAAGTCAAGAACTGGTGAAGAGCATTAGAAATTGAGATATGAACAAGGAACGTAGAGAAAGAGAGTGAATCATCGAGCGTGTGAGAAAAGAGACATCAGAAAGGTGTGTCCAGAGACTTCGCACTTTTCTACATGACGGCTTCGGAAGCCGCAAAGTAGAAAAGAGCTAGAACTCTGAACGACGGACACGGATCATCCGTAGCCGTGCAAGAGAAAAGTGCAGATTATTGAAGTTACTGTAAAACACGACAACAGAATTCTGTAATTCCTGATACTCGTCAAACTTTAGGCAAGCTCACTTACAGTACTTCTAACTACGGTACTCGTGTAATGAAAGACATGACCCAACCAATACACACCAGCAATACCGACCAGTTCCCAATGTACTTCGTACTCATTTTTTCTCACCACAATTTCATTGGACTAGCGTGACAATGAACAAAGATGAACTTTCCGTACGGCGTCCGCGGAAAAGATGTTCTCAGCCATACTGCCACATGCTCAAAACTGTTCTGGTTACTGTATCCCCAATGGACTGCTAGTATCAACGTTCCTTGTTCCAGTTGAATAGAATTCAGCGAAAGTTTTGCAGCGAGTTTGATGCTTTTCATCAATTTCCACTGCATTTTTGCTAAACTTCCGGTGATTCTCTTACTGATTTGTATGAGCAATAAAATGCCTAAGAGAAGATACGAAGAGAAGTGCTGCAGACGCATGAAGAGAACAGCGCATATTGTGACTACGCAGTGATAAAATCACTGATTTGGAGGTAGTAGTTCAGACTCGAAACTGTTGACAGTTCATAAAAGATAAATAAATCATTCATCTTCATTTCATTTCATTTTTAGTCGCTACGGATTTCTGAACAAAATTAATGCACAGAAACATAGTCGCAAACATAGATCTTTGTACATAATGTGTAGATCGATCAACTTTGTTTTTGTTCACATGACTGGAAGAGAGATAGAGAGAGAGAGAGATGGTGAAAATCCAGAGCTAAACCGTGTTAAATCGCGCATTCAACTGACAAAATTACATCGTAGCCGTAATAATGAAAAAAGTGGAACGAAAAAAATGTAAAGTTATGAAAACGTCGGGAGAGGTGTCTGAATTAATTTGTGAATAATTTGTGTCTGAATTATTTTTAAGAGAGAATACCAGCTAACAATTCTACAAGTTGAATGAAAAAAATAACGAAAAAAATTAGCAACAAGGAAGCTAGCATTTGTAAAGATCAGCTACGGTGGAGACTGGCAGGGCAGCCGATTCGACGCTCTCGAGCTCTAGCGCACTCTGGCGCTCCGGCTCGACGCTGGAGCTCAGCTCACTCTGGCGCTCCGGCTCGACGCTGGAGCTCAGCTCACTCTGGCGCTCCGGCTCGACGCTGGAGCTCAGCGCACTCTGGCGCTCCGGCTCGACGCTGGAGCTCAGCTCACGCGCCAGCGTCTCTGGCGCAGACTCGTAACTGAAAAATACGAGTTTTGCTCTGTTTTGCCCCAAATAATCTCAACTTCACAAGAATAAGGTATCGAGTCACATGTGCAAACTCGATTCTTGCCATTTTGTTCGCTGCTAATCCATAATCCATAATATATATAAAGGAGCTGTGTTTGTGTGTTTGTGTTCGTTTGTAACGTTTCACCCACTATGAGTGGGGCTCTCCCCAGGGGTTCCACTGATTGATGGTAGGCGCCAAAAGATGCTGCCACGGTATGTCCACACCGCTGCGGTTTTAGTTTGGCGCCAGCGTCTCCCGGCGCCAGACACTGGGCCACGGAATTTTGACTGGAGTGGACTCGGAAAGTGAGTAAAAGAAAAGAAGCCGGCATTTGTACCGAATTTCAGTGTTCTAGAATGTTCCAATGTGTATCCTAGAAAAAAGTTCAAAGTACAACTTGATCGAAACTGTAACATGTTGAACTCTGACGACGCCTCGAGGCGGCGCAGCCTAATCTTGTAGACAAAAAATTAGCAAGGTGAATATGAACAACGCACTCGCTGAAAGAGAGCGAGAACGTCATCGTGCCATCTTCATCTTCTCCTTCTGGCACACCTACCGTATCCTTCTCCTGGACAGCTTTATCGAGTGCTAGAGCTATGAGCAATAGAAGCTTCTGCGTGATCCTCGTTCGTAGCTGGCGTGGACTCGCTTGTTCTATCGGCCATCTCGTATGCGGCTACGGTAGGGGCAGTGCTGTGAATGAATAAGATTAATGAAGAGAATCATGAGTATTCGCTCGGAACTTCACAGTTTTGAAAGCTTTCCTGTTTTCCATTTGTGACTGAGAAAGCGACATTTCAAAACAGATCCTCTAGCTATCCAATCACCGTTAATTCACCACTTTTTCTATCGGGAAAGGGTGAACGAGTGACTTCCATTCCAATTTTTGCGTTCAGGCCCAAAAACCACCTTGAACAAGTTCACAACAAAATTCGAAATTAACACAGATATCACCTTTTTTTCGAAACAATGACTTTTCGATCACAAGAAAAACTATTAGACGTTCTTACTTGAAAAAGTTCTCGTTGGTACTATCACATTGAACATGTGTAGTTTGCATGCGCAGAGAATTTACACGCAAACCAAGTGTGGAGAGTACGGTATGGTTATGCGTATAGTCGGGGGCTGAGAGGAAAGATGGAGCTGGGTCACAGCGGCGCGGTAAGCGCGTCGCGGTCGGGTGTGAGAACACCCTCAAAGAAGAGAGCCCAGAGAAGGAAAGTCTAAGCAGTGGAAGTCTTTACAGTACCTCGCATTGTCTCTCAGCCCCCGACTATAGTGATCGCTAAGGGCGCGCCTTGGCGCCTAATCTCTCTGTTACGGGGCACACGATTGAACAAAAAGTCCGATATTCACATGATGGTAGACCATCCGGGCAAAATATTGTAAACTTCCAATTTTCTCGAACCAGTGGCCTACTGCCATTGAAATGTTAACAAATTTTCGACCTAGCAAACAAGATCGATGGCAATATATTTTACCGTGTGGCACGCCCCTGCCGCTCACTACTCTCCTACAGATGTCATAAGGGAGAGTATAGGCTTTAAATCTTACTGTCGTATGATTATCGAAGCTCCTCCTTCCTCTTCGTAGCAATCATCTTCATCATAGTCGTCGTGAGAGAGGGAGGAGGGAGTGACCGTAGCCGCAGCGCTCTCAGGCGACGCGTCGGCGGTCGCCTCGATGGCCTCAGCGACAGCGGCGATGTCCGCTTCTCGCCTGATTTTCATTATAGTCTCTTCCAGGCACGAACAGGCTACAACAAGAAATACAAAACTCTTCCCATCACCAATTGGCCAGAGAATACAGGAAAATCATCATAATCCCTTTTCTCCATCAAACACTGTTAGAAGAGCTCTCATATGTTCGCACTAGCTAGTTACAAAAAAGCTAGTATCCATGACAGTGGGAAAGTATTTTCACTTGTGAGAATGCTCTACTGGTGATAATCACTGCGGACAGCTGAACATCGCAAAATTGACCAGTGCGCAACTCCTCAGGTCGCAGCTAGAATACTGTAAGGCGAGAGATTGCAGAAAATCGAGAGACGCAGAAGCGCAACGGGGAAGCGCAGTTGGTTCTGCGTCTCTCGATTTGCTGCAATCGCTCGCCATACAGTTGTCTGGCGGCGACCTGAATAGTTATACACTGAAACTGACGTCGACTCAATCTTGGAGCGCTTGAGTCCATCGAATGCAGCACTGCCGCCTGCATCTCCACCAGCTCCTTCTTCTGCATTGATGAGAGGCGAAGCAGCAACAGCATCATCATCTGTACACAAACAACTTCATAATTTTCCACTTCACAAACGCCGTGACTTCGCTGCGGCCGATTCCTATTTGCTCATTTGTCTTTCACAACAAAATTTCTGATAAATGCCATATGGTACGATCACACCGAAAAGTTTGTTGCACTTTACAGTAGCTTGATTCGGCAGATTTTCACAAATCGTTCGTAGTATTGAGTGAGCCAAATTTTGCCAGTTTTGCACTATACCTGGCAGCTTGCGCTTGTGGGGAGCTGATGCCTCGGCGCTCTTCTTCAACTGAAATTTTGAGTTGCGCCCGCTCTACTTTTCGCTCAATAGGCAATTCGCACTGCAAATGCCGCCGTCTCCCAGTAATGGGCGTAACACCTTATTAGAGAGTAGAGACTTCGCTATGGCGAGATTCCTCCCGTTTCTACTCTGATCAGTAAGCATACTCGGCCTGAGTTTCAATATACTGTTGGGGGTGGGGGTCGCTCTTCAAATATTCATGCGCCCGTTTTTCATCTCGCACTATCCCATGGTCTCTTGTCTACGCAAAAGTTTGTAGCGCCAGACGCACCTCTGCTTGAGCAGCTTCACGCTCATCACGCTCCTTCCTGTACTCCTCGACTATCGCTGCCAAGTTCTCCTCAGACTTCGCGCAACGCTTAGCCTGCAATCACTACTTCGATTAGTGACCAAAAATTACATACTGAAAGCTACAGTATAATAGCTATTTCTATGAGCATCGCCTGAAACCCTAGCTACTTTTACTAGCATTTTTTTTAACAAATCAATTGTGTGATGTAGCTATTTCCGTAATAGCCGATAAAGCCTTTCGAAGTATGCCAGCATTGTTCTCTCTTTATGTTTCTAGCTCGTGGGCCCATGGGAATGGAGTAGAAAACGGTTCTTGCTTCAATGGTTCATTGTGCAGTGCATTTCTGATGAAATCAATTGTGAGACAGAATGAAGATGCGGAGGAATGGGAAAGTGCTGCAAATCACTCGCACCACTCTTCTCACCTCAGCCTTTTGGATCATCCTATGGTGCTTGAAGCACACCCATGCCTGCCCCTCAGACGCCAGATCAGCATATTGCTCAAAGTACTCTGCCCGCTCCTGTGATATTTAAATGAGATTAGAATAGATTATTGAATTGTAACAGAGCGTAACAAGATGTATGTTGACTTTTGCTCTGATTGATCATCTGATCAACTGACACACGACAAGAAGTTGAATGAAGAAACTTTGTGCGAATCGATAAAATTATCTTACTTTCTCATTATTGGCTAGATTCTCGAGCCACCGCTCTCCTGTCCATACATCGTTCGGTAGAGGCTGAATTGCCAAATCTTTCTTACGATTACTTAATTCCATAAATAGTGTAAAATGACGAAGTGCAAAGCACGATAAAACAACTCCATCATAAAATTGGAGAACTGGAGAACTGGACAGTTTTCTCTTAAGTTCGTTTTCTCTTAAGTTCTTAAGTTACTTCTAAAAAACTGTCACGGTTTACGATCAAAATGTTTTCTCTTTGTTTGAGAGCCAGGTATTTTCATTGTCGTATGGGGAAAAAGATTGGGTTGAGTTTCGATAGATGAGAGTATGGTGAAAAGTTGAACGAAGAGAGGGACAGAGAGAGAGAGGGAGAGAGGGAGGGAGAGAGAGCGAGAGAGAGAGAGAGAAAGTAAGGGCCCAGATGGAAGTTTTTAAACTTTCTCTGACGCAGAGATATTGCCGTGGAATCCATCCTCTTGACTCACAAGTAAGCCCGGGACCGACGACACGCAACAATACCTCTACGTCTTTTTGTTCTAGTGGGGAAGCTAAATCTGGGATGGATGAGCAGTTTGAAATCGAGAACTTCCGAAAAACTGTCACGGTTTACGATCAAAATGTTTTCTCTTTGTTTGAGAGCCAGATATTTTCATTGTCGTAAGGGGACAACAGATTGGGTTGAGTTTTGATAGATGAGAGTATGGTGAAAAGTTGAACGAAGAGAGGGACAGAGAGAGAGAGGGAGAGAGGGAGGGAGAGAGAGCGAGAGAGAGAGAGAGAAAGTAAGGGCCCAGATGGAAGTTTTTAAACTTTCTCTGACGCAGAGATATTGCCGTGGAATCCATCCTCTTGACTCACAAGTAAGCCCGGGACCGACGACACGCAACAATACCTCTACGTCTTTTTGTTCTAGTGGGGAAGCTAAATCTGGAATGGATGAGCAGTTTGAAATCGAGAACTTCCGAAAAACTGTCACGGTTTACGATCAAAATGTTTTCTCTTTGTTTGAGAGCCAGATATTTTCATTGTCGTAAGGGGACAACAGATTGGGTTGAGTTTTGATAGATGAGAGTATGGTGAAAAGTTGAACGAAGAGAGGGACAGAGAGAGAGAGGGAGAGAGGGAGGGAGAGAGAGCGAGAGAGAGAGAGAAAGTAAGGGCCCAGATGGAAGTTTTTAAACTTTCTCTGACGCAGAGATATTGCCGTGGAATCCATCCTCTTGACTCACAAGTAAGTCCGGGACCGACGACACGCAACAATACCTCTACGTCTTTTTGTTCTAGTGGGGAAGCTAAATCTGGGATGGATGAGCAGTTTGAAATCGAGAACTTCCGAAAAACTGTCACGGTTTACGATCAAAATGTTTTCTCTTTGTTTGAGAGCCAGGTATTTTCGTTGTCGTATGGGGAAAAAGATTTGGTTGAGTTTCGATAGATGAGAGTATGGTGAAAAGTTGAACGAAGAGAGGGACAGAGAGAGAGAGGGAGAGAGGGAGGGAGAGAGAGCGAGGGAGAGAGGGAGGGAGAGAAAGTAAGGGCCCAGATGGAAGTTTTTAAACTTTCTCTGACGCAGATATATTGCCGTGGAATCCATCCTCTTGACTCACAAGTAAGCCCGGGACCGACGACACGCAACAATACCTCTACGTATTTTTGTTCTAGTGGGGAAGCTAAATCTGGGATGGATGAGCAGTTTGAAATCGAGAACTTCCGAAAACTGTCACGGTTTACGATCAAAATGTTTTCTCTTTGTTTGAGAGCCAGGTATTTTCGTTGTCGTATGGGGAAAAAGATTGGGTTGAGTTTCGATACATGAGAGTATGGTGAAAAGTTGAACGAAGAGAGGGAGAGAGAGAGAGAGAGAGAGAGAGAGAGAGAGGGAGAGAGAGGGAGAGAGAGAGAAAGTAAGGGCCCAGATGGAAGTTTTTTAAACTTTCTCTGACGCAGAGATATTGCCGTGGAATCCATCCTCTTGACTCACATCTAAGCCCGGGACCGACGACACGCAACAATACCTCTACGTCTTTTTGTTCGAGCGGGGAAGCTAAATCTGGATGGATGAGCAGTTTGAAATCGAGAACTTCTGAAAAACTGTCACGGTTTACGATCAAAATGTTTTCTCTTTGTTTGAGAGCCAGGTATTTTCATTGTCGTATGGGGAAAAAGATTGGGTTGAGTTTCGATAGATGAGAGTATGGTGAAAAGTTGAACGGAGAGAGGGACAGAGAGAGAGAGAGGGAGAGAGAGCGAGAGAGAGAGAGAAAGTAAGGGCCCAGATGGAAGTTTTTAAACTTTCTCTGACGCAGAGATATTGCCGTGGAATCCATCCTCTTGACTCACAAGTAAGCCCGGGACCGACGACACGCAACAATACCTCTACGTCTTTTTGTTCTAGTGGGGAAGCTAAATCTGGGATGGATGAGCAGTTTGAAATCGAGAACTTCTGAAAAACTGTCACGGTTTACGATCAAAATGTTTTCTCTTTGTTTGAGAGCCAGATATTTTCATTGTCGTAAGGGGACAACAGATTGGGTTGAGTTTTGATAGATGAGAGTATGGTGAAAAGTTGAACGAAGAGAGGGAGAGAGAGAGAGAGAGAGAGAGAGAGAGAGAGAGAGGGAGAGAGAGGGAGAGAGAGAGAAAGTAAGGGCCCAGATGGAAGTTTTTAAACTTTCTCTGACGCAGAGATATTGCCGTGGAATCCATCCTCTTGACTCACAAGTAAGCCCGGGACCGACGACACGCAACAATACCTCTACGTCTTTTTGTTCTAGTGGGGAAGCTAAATCTGGGATGGATGAGCAGTTTGAAATCGAGAACTTCCGAAAAACTGTCACGGTTTACGATCAAAATGTTTTCTCTTTGTTTGAGAGCCAGGTATTTTCGTTGTCGTATGGGGAAAAAGATTGGGTTGAGTTTCGATAGATGAGAGTATGGTGAAAAGTTGAACGAAGAGAGGGAGAGAGAGAGAGAGAGAGAGAGAGAGAGAGAGAGAGAGAGAGAGAGAGAGAGAGAGGAAGAGAGAGGGAGAGAGAGAGAAAGTAAGGGCCCAGATGGAAGTTTTTTAAACTTTCTCTGACGCAGAGATATTGCCGTGGAATCCATCCTCTTGACTCACAAGTAAGCCCGGGACCGACGACACGCAACAATACCTCTACGTCTTTTTGTTCTAGTGGGGAAGCTAAATCTGGGATGGATGAGCAGTTTGAAATCGAGAACTTCCGAAAAACTGTCACGGTTTACGATCAAAATGTTTTCTCTTTGTTTGAGAGCCAGGTATTTTCGTTGTCGTATGGGGAAAAAGATTGGGTTGAGTTTCGATACATGAGAGTATGGTGTGCGCAACGCGCACTCTTATCCAGCAATCACCCTCGTTTTCATGTCCTCTCCTCTTATCACATTATCACTTCGCTGTTAGGGCCCCGCCTCCCTCGCATACACACACATACAGACGCTCTCTCCCCTTTCACGATGTCAGGCTTTCTCTCCGTGTTCTCATTGTTCTGTTATTTCTGTATTTATCGAGCCGCGTTTCCCTGTAAGAAATAAAGGTTTAATTACCCAAGTTTGAGGCAACTCCGACTTGTACAACTGGCGACCACGCAAACGAACACGCACACAAGCTCTCGCTCTCGAAGGCAGATCGGAAGGCCATCTACAGCGCCAGTCAGTTTGATTATTGTGTACACGTCACGTTGTGAGTGAGAGGTCTCTGTGAAAGCACGAGCTGAAGTCTGCTATCTGCGACTCGAGAGAGAACTCTGTCGGCGAACGCGCCCTTCTCGTCTCTCTGCTCTCTTCACCACCACTTTTCACTACTCACGTAATTCGTTTGTGAACCACTGCTGTCACTTATCATCTGTCT
>CAVOJK010000140.1:0-17944 GCA_963695495.1 Hololepta plana | reverse complement strand
AGGAAGGGTGAGGGGCGGAGCTTGTGGGGCCTATCTATAGACACTGGAAATTTTGTTCTATCGAAACAGTAATGAATGAAACGCACCTTTGCAGACACACCAGCAAAATGGAAAGTATTGAGCGTCATCTGAGTGGCCGGCTCTCCCAGAGATTGCGCAGCGAGAGCGCCCACCTGCGCGGATTTCAACATTTTTTTTTAAAATTAAAATAAAAACAAAATATAAACAAAAAAATTTTGTTGCGACCGTGTTGCGCTAGTATTGCCAAAAATCAGATTTTACAAGAGTTGGCTATTTCGAGTGAAAGAAGAAGGTGGAGCGATGGACACAAGTTGTGTGTCACACAACCGCCCTTGTCGTTCTCATGTCGTGCTTGCTCCGGTCGGTCAGCGAACTAAATCAGTTGCAGCGCCCTAGCACACCAGAGCACTTTTCGAGCCACTGACCATCTCTCCCGGCTGCACAATCGCCGCTTGGAAGCGCGTCTCGATCTCTCCAAGAAGCCAATCGAAGGCTTCCTGGTTCAGCTTGTGCTTCTCGGCCATCTGCTTCGAGCACAGCGTCGAACGCACCAGAATATTCATCAGAAGCGTAGCATTGTACTGAAAAAGATGTTTCATTCAGTTTCCGTAATAAATGAACAAAATATAAAAACGTTCAGAAAGCTTGAGCCGCATCTCTCGAAACAACATATTGTTGTAAATTTTTCGATTCACAGTACCAGACTGCAATTTCAAAAACAGCTTCACTGGAAGACTTTCGCAAGAAAATCAGAATCTTCTGTTGAACCCCGATGAAACATCACACAATGAGCCAACTGATCGGCGAAATCGCTGTTTGAATCAGGTGCTCAATCGCATAATCTCCGAACAGTTCAAACCTGAGCCTGCTTGCTGATGCGATCTTCGCCGCCCACAATGATCATCTTGCTCGACATTTCGCGCACTTTCTTGATGACATCGAGCGGCGAGAGATCTGTCGGCTTTCTGGAAAGCATTTTATCTTACGTATTTCAGAGTGAAACAATAACCATTCTTTAATTTTTACCTCTGAGACTTTTTAGGGTGAACCGATGAAAAAAGCTATCAGAAATTTGGAATCTACGAGACGAGCGAAGTTGACTTTCAAAAGCAAATTTGGAGTGAAAACTGCTCACCTCATTTCAACGTGGAAAATCTTCTGCGCGTTCCAGATGAGACGCGTGAGATTGCAGGGCAGAACAATCTTTGCGTCACCCTGGAATACAACCATATCATATAGCGGTAACTTTGTTTCTTACACAACGGCTAAATTAGTTCGACGCGCCGGAGTTTATTAAATGCTCAAAATTTGGGAGGGCATAGTTGAAGCTGTCTGTGACCAGGAAATTCAGATTTGTATGGAGTCGAGATGAAATGCGTGATAAGAAGGAACGTGTGGTATTCAGCAGCTGAATTTCAGCTGTGTTTGTACGATGCAAATATTCCATTTCTGTAGCGTTGCATAGTGCCGACGCTTTGTCTAAAGGCAACCGAGTATCTTCTAGAGCCCTGGTGGACGACTGATCGTCCACCCTAACGAGGGAACCACCAGACTTCGCCATGACAAAACGAGTCGAGACCTACATCATTCGATTCAGCGTGGTCGATTTAGTAGGAACAGGGCAATTAAAAATGCCCAAATTCATTCCTGCTCGAGAAATCGATCGCGGAAGTCACTGATAATGCACGGGCCACTCTACAATTCTCACAGTTTTGCGTATTCTTTGCATTTTCACTGATTTCTCACATCGATTTCTCGATCAGGAATTAATTTGGGCCCTTTTCATCGCACTGTACCCACTAAATCGACCATGCTGAGACGGTGTAGGTCTCGACTCATTTTGTCATGGCGAAGTCTGGTAGTTCCTTCATAAGTCACGTTCTTCACCTTGGGGAAGACCATTCTCAGCATAGAGCGATCTTCTTGCATTTGTTCCCACTCTGCTTCAGCCTCCTTCAGAGCCTCGGTAGAGCTCTGCAGCTCACGCACCAGATCTTCCGTATACAACTTTCTGGAAAAACCTCTTTCCATAAAAAGTGAAAAGTGTTCTGCCACTGCCAGTTTTGAGTACCGTTCAATACAAAAAAGAAGACAAAAATTCACCGTACATAAACGACTACTCTCTACATACTTCCGGAAATGGGTAGAAATCGACCTACTGCTACCCTACTACTTTTGATTGGAGAAAGACCGAACTCTTTCAAATATGACACGAAAACGATCATATAGGCTACTAAATTTGTAACCGGTAACCGACATCTCTAGAAGTAACCTCAAAATTCCAATTGTTGGAACACTTGGACATTTTGTGGCAGAAATGGTACCACAAAACAGGAACGATTATTCGCGAAACCTTTTTCAAATCTTCAAAGTGATTAGTCTGATAAAAGGTCACTTCAATCCTCTCTCATCAGCCAGATCGAGCTTGAAGCTGCGCTCGAACAGCGCATTCGAAGGCTTCATCGTCGGCATCCTCTGCTCCTCCACCCACATGCCTCAAAGACAAAGATTTATCAATAAATCACTTACTAAGTCATCAATCTGGCCTGATTTCATGGCCTGATTTCGAGAAAGCATTTTGAACTTAAATTTTTCTTCGGTTTGGGTTGAAGAAGCAGAATAAAGTGCAGTTGGAAAAAATGAAATACTATTTTTGAGAACGAAAAATCTAACCATCCAAGCCGTCCTCTCCGTAACGCAGTTGAATCATTTGAGCGAGCGAATTACGCACCTACAGATAATAATTCATGACCTTTCTGATTCAAACTGGGAACGACAGAATTTTCACTAGGACCACTGCACTTCCTTTTTCCAAACATTTCTTGTACGGTCTTGGGTACTAAAAACAGATCCCACTCTCTCTTTCTTTCTTCTTATCCTTCTCTCGCTCCTCACCGTTCCATCATAGCAGACCATAACACTCTCCATAGCCTTGATCAGACGACGCTGAATATAGCCAGTTTCGGCAGTCTTGACGGCAGTATCGATCAGACCTGATCGGATCATTTGTTCCCTGCACAAAGAACAACGTATTATTTTTCATGAAACTAGAAATTCAGCAGCCAGTCTCATGTAAGAGCAGGAAAAATGATATGACTCCAACACTCGTCGACTATGTAAAATATAACCGTTTTTTCTCTTATTCTCCAGCTCATGCATGTCATAAGTATCTCCGAAAACTCTGTAACTCCGAAAATCCTGAACTCAATAAACAACAAACCTTCTCTTCCGCCCATGGCGTGGAAGAAGAACTCGGCTGGAGTGAGACCGGCGAGGTACGAATTCTCGACGAAGCCCTTCGACTCGGGACCGTAATCGTCCTTGATGAAGTGAGGCAGAGTACGGTGTCTGCGATTATGAACCTCCAGATAAAGGTCGAAACTAGCGAGCGAGCGAGAGAGAAAGAAGAGAGAGAGAGAGAGAGAGAGAGAGAGAGAGAGAGAGAGAGAGAGCGAAAACAAAGGAAACTACCCCGAATCTACTCACCTGAATCCGAAAGGAATACGCTTGCCTTCGACGTTCTGCTGGCCTACACAAGCAATAACCTGAACATTATCATCACGAACATTAGATCATGATTGAAATAGTTTATTACTGATAAAACTTCCGAAAACCAAAATGTCCAAAGCTCAGTAGAAACTCTGAGAAAGAGAGAAAGAGAAGAAACTCTACCGTAGAATTTGTTCTTTCGCTTTCCAATATTTCTCGGCACCCACGCGCTTATCCTAAGACCAGATAACAAATCCTCTCGAAGCTTGATCTCGAACCTGTGAGATGTTAATCTTGGATCCCTTTGAGCCAGCGACGACCATCGCCTTGAAATTATTGAACTCAGAGAGCGACTTCTGAGCGGATGAGCCGGTTCGATCACGAGCGTCGTTGAGGATTCGATTCACCTGAATTGTTCATCCTTTTTCTTTTTTTCTCTCCAGCACACAACTTGCACAAACACGAAGTTCCGAGACTGAGATCTGTTGGACAACACAGTGGTGATTAGGTGAGAATGATAAGCTCTCAAATATTACTCTCGTTATTTTTGCCTGTATATCTGACCATGTTCTCGAATGTCTGACGTAGCGAGTTGCCAGGCATCGGATCGAGTTCGTCGTTGTGTGCTCTGCAAATTGTGAGTTCATTCCCAGTTTTGAGTGTTAGCGATTTCGAATAGAACTAATTCTTCTCCAAGCGAATACAATACTTCCAGCTTCCCGAGAATACTACTCATCACAAAAAACCCAAGAAAAATAATTTTTTGTTTTCTTGGCTAAAAACTAATTCCTCTCTCGTTTTCTATAAAACTCACCCTACAATACAATGTTTGGGTGTGCTATTTCCAAGAACGCCTCGACTCTCTAGCAACATGGACATGCCCAGATGGCTAGTGCATCCTATATTTCGCTCACTTCTCAATGACATCCACGACATCCTGCTTAGCCTTCTGAATAGTATCCTGGATGTCGCGATACGTAGCCTGATCGGCAATTGTATCGCCAATACCTGCAAATTTTTGCTGCTTATTTTTAAATTTTTAATTGCGTTCTTCCTCATTTGGAAGATACACTACTTGTACAAAGGCCTGCCCGAGACTTCGTCATCTGTTCACAAAAGAAACAAATCATTGCCTCATATCACACAATCTCACCGATAGTATGGCCTTCCTGCAGCAGCCACGCATTGACAACAGTCTGGATGTGCGAGTAGAATTGTGCAGCAACCTGCGGATATTGCCATATTTACCGCCCAATTATCGAGCACAGGAAACGCCATCAGTGTCTTTTCAGACTGTTACCACGTATGACAATTCTCTCCAAAACCAATTTTCATATTTTTTCAGAAAAATAAATTCATTTTGAAGACACACGATTGAAGTGATTGAAGTGAACTTTACATGAAAGAGGAAAAAGACCAACCTCGTGACCGAGCTCGAGAACGACGACGTGGATCAAATTACCGCCTGATTTGCCGACCGTCTTGGCACAGATGATGCCAGAGAGCAGCTCGCCATGCTCGATTATCACCTGGAAGAGAGAATGTGTGTGTGAGAGAGAATGAAAGAAAAAGAGAAAGAACAGCGGATATTGTAGTCAGTAGCGTTCCTTCACAGTATACTCACTGCCATTCACTTTTTGAGCCGACGGACGAAACAACCATGTGAATTCATGTTTCATGCGTTGGTTGAGTTACTAACTCTTTCAAAAACATTCGCTGAACGACGTATTGTTATATTCGTCAAAAAAGCGCAAAAACCTTGGTATCTCCGGGCGACATCCACTTGTACGGGCTCTCGCTGTCCTCCTCATCCGGATGCGTCGAGTGCGTACGCAGCACATTCACGTTGCCTCAACCAATATTTTTATCTTCACCAGCATTCTGTTTTTTACAAAGTACAGAAAAACTACTCGAGCAGATCTTTAGAGAGAGTGTGTGTTCTGTATTAGCATTATTCATCATCGTATCAAATCAAATCAAATCAAATCAAGGGTGTTCGAGGAGCACATTTTTTGCCAAGGGGGGAGGGGCGCAAAATGGACCCAAGCCAAAATTTTTCGTAAGGCGGAACCCTTTTGGTGAAAGTGGTCCCGCAGAATGAGCAAAATTTCCGAAGGGAGGGGGCACTTGGTAAATTCCAGAGGGCCGCAAAGTGGTACTCTTTCAACAAGGATAACAATATGAAAATGGAGGGGCGCACACTGAGAAAATGTCTGTCACGAGGCACACCCCTGTCAGTTATCACAGGTTCGAAATTCGTAATCTATGAAGGACTCGCTGAGATCATGCCAAAACTGTTCTCTTATCCGCAACTTTCCCTCTGGTTCCGCATTCATACTTCCAGAACTCGGTAAAATCGACCGACCCCCTGCTACTGTTACCCTGCTACTTTTGGAGGTCACAAAAAACAATACACGCTTTGCAAAAAAGGAAATCAGTAAGAGATACTACCACACCATTGATTCGTGGTGTGGGGTGTGTCTGCGTACTTTTTTACGGACCGGACACCGTTGAAAAGAGGTCGGTCGACGAAAAATCGCACTTTGGATGGGCCGCATTCCATGAAATCAAAACATTTCGGGAAACTTTTTGATTTATTCTCTTGAACAGACCTAGGTACACAATCGTAGGGGTGCACTTTGTGGCACAACGCTTTGTTTGGAAAGATATCGAAGAAAACAAAATCGCGAGTTTTAGGTAGGTAGCTAGGTCGGTCTACGCGTAGTGTAAAATGGAAATAGACCGCGTAAGAGTATTTCTCAACCGATTTCCAATCGGTTTTCTTTTATAGAAAGCTTATGAGCTCCTCCATTGCACCTGGGGTGCACTTTTTTGTGAAACTCATTTTCTCAGGTATTCCACAGGTGCTAAAGTTTCTAAAAACACCGAAATTCAACTGGGCCGCCTGGAGTTGAATGAAATTTATTCTTCTGATTCCTTTTTTATTTTTGTCTCCATTAGTTGGTGAATGAGTTCCGGGGTGCACTTTTCGATTTCAACGTATCCTTCACAGGAAAAAATCGATAAAAAACCTGCAAAATGTGCTACAGTACCCTCCAAAAATTTCTTGGTTAAAAAGCCGATTGCCTTTGAGAGTGTTAATCAGAACAGATAATAGTTTTATCACACGTCTCACGTATCATCTCCCTTCATTTTTTGGTCCGAAAAAATATTTTAGGGTGCTACTGCTAGGGTGCTACTTTTGAGATCGCTGACCGACCTCTCTTGAAGTATGTCCGCATTTCGATTTTGAGTGCAAACTGAACCTCTCTTATTCGCAATTGCGCATTGCGGTTATCTCGTCTCTACCAAAACATCAATTTGAAAGAAATCAACTGACCAGGAATGATAAGTGAAAAGAGCTGCTTTCCAGTCCACAGCGGCTTTGGCTTGAGAATAGCTGGCTGGGGAATCTTGCCGTCCCACGATGGCAAGTACATCTGAATTATGTTTTCTTCTCTCTCTCCCTAAAATTTCTGGAGGAACAGAACAAAACAACTTATTAGCGTTCACCACACGCAGTTACTAGCCGATTAGACATACTCATTGTTAGGCAGTTTAATCGATGCATCTCTCTCACTCTCGCTCACCAGCAGATCCATCATTCTGGGCAAATCGATGAAGATATCTCTCTTGGTCATCATGCGCACAGCACACAGCGTGTCCTGCACGATGCCCATCACAGGCTTGTTAGCCTGCGGCGTGATCAGCTGTCTGTAGATCATCAATCAGATATTGCCCTCATCTTATTCTTGATACCGTCTCCTAATATCTCTCTCCTCTCTCTCTCCCTTGATTTGCGAAAACTATTCTTGTTCCGTCTTTCTTTCTTTCATCGTGCGTGCTCTAAACCGGAGCAACAAAGATATCATGTACGCATCTGTGGATGGCACCATATTTAGAGCTACAGAGAGAAAGCTACAGTAATCTCTCACCTGGGCACCATGGCAATCTCTTCAATCTCTGCTCGAGTCTCCAGCGATTGCGGAAGATGCAAATTCATTTCGTCACCGTCAAAGTCAGCGTTTATACGGCGATGTGACAGAGAGATTCATGCGGAAGGTTGACCATGGCAGAATCTGCAGCGATATACTTTTTAGCGATGAATATATGAAAAAAATTTCTTTTTACCACATCATACTTCCAGAACTCGGTACAAATAGACCTGCCGGCAGCTACTGTTACCCTGCTGCTTTTCTTCATAACATTGGGAAGTATCTCATTTTCCACCGGAAACAATCGCTTCGGGGCGTTCTTTGGCAGGAAGTGACAAACCTATTTCGTAGTATGATCTCATTAGAGTGCTACAGATTCAGATTTTTTCGAAACTTGAACTATTCAGAACAGCTAGTTCCGGACAGCCCAAATGGAACCATTTTCACCTTTACTCGATGGCCCATCATGGACATCTTGTGGAGCGTTGGCTGGCGATTGAAGACGATGATATCGCCATCTTTCATGTGTCGCTCGACTCTGAAAACGGAAGTACCTTTGTCATTACTTTAATCAGTACCTCACTGTTATTTCCGTAATCATCAAATTGCTCGTCACTTATCACGGTATTTCAGTCAGAAAATTTCCAGTTTAAAGAAGCTCTGCCAGCTACCGTAATCTGCAGAAGCACGTACCTATAGCCCGGCTGAAGATGCAGATCGGCTGCTCGCGGATGATAGCGCAGATCAACGCGGGCGCCGTTCTCGCGTACGATGTACTTGGCGCCAGGATACTGGGCGTCGCCGCGATTGACCAGCTCTTGCAGCCTTCAAGAAAAATCTCAAGCATACTTCCAGAGATGTCGGTCACCGATATAGAGGGTAGCATCCCAAAATACTGGTATTGGGCAAAACCGATAGAAAGTAGTAGGGTAACTTTGTTTTCATCACAAAGTTGCAGGAAAACAGTAGCTGAAGTCGGAAGTTTTGTACCTAGTTCTTGAAGGATGATATCGAGTGCCGAGCAAACACTGTCCGACAATTGAGAGCAAAGCCAAAAAATTACATATGAGCGCAATCCGAATGGGCGAATTACTTTTTGTTTGAAACAGTCAAATGATTCTCAAGGTACGGGATGTCGCGCAGTAGGTATATAGTTCGCCATTTGGCTTACGCTCAAATGTCGCCGCTCATTTGTCATGCCCAACCCAAATCGCTCACTTATCAATATTGAAGGGCGTGACAATCTCGGGGAAGGTGAGATTCTGAGCGATTGTGCGAGGGACGCCGACCGTGTCGATGGGCAGATTCGGATCGGGCGTAATTACCTGTAGTCCAATATTTATTATGTACTACTACTTTGGCTTCACTTTTTGCACACTGAAAATTTTAAAAGCGATTTGTAAGACTGATTCTAGTCCTTATCAGTTTCAGCTGAACAGAAACGAGAATAAAGAGATTCCAAGAAAGGAGCATAAAAATAGATGAGCGGTGTGAACCGTGTAAAAAACGATGAACGACTGGTTTCATGAAAGACTCACAGTTCTGGCCGAAAAGTCGACACGCTTGCCCATGAGATTGCCTCGAATGCGTCCTTCTTTGCCCTTCAGACGCTGCTTGATTGATTTGAGCGGTCGGCCGCCTTTTTGCGTAGCCTGAAACAAACATTTTTCGGATATAATCATGATTCAATTTTTCGACAACGGTTGTAGTATGAGTGTCAGTTCTTTCCCGAAATTTTAGCACAAACACGGGAGGAAATTGAGAAAATTCGCTAATAGAGATACCGTAGGCAGGCCCGGGATACAGTTGTCGACGAGCGTCGCAACGTGATACTGTAGCAGCTTGACGTCGTCTGCGATGACGTGAGCAGCCGCGCCGTTCTCTTCGTTTCTGCAGAGAGAAGCTCACAATCAGTTTAAACGTAGAGATACAGTAGACACGGTGTGTGCGTAAAATGACGTGAGATAAAGAGAAGTAGGCGGCGAAATAAAGATAATGTAACAGAACACACTACTTCATCAATCCACATTGTTCGAAGTTGCGTGGAAAAATTATACCATGTCCTCTTGCGAGTCAGGGTATGAAAAAAGAAGAAAGCTCCCATAGAATATTACCACGGAATTGACCACATGAAAGAAGAGCAAACAAACTTTCGCAGCTGAATATTCGTCTTGACGATATCAGATAGCTTGTGCGTCAGATCGTCCTGATTTCGCGCAGAGCCAAATGTCACGACTGAAATTGATACGTTTTCCGTCCAGAAATTTTTTAACCAAACATCGTTCGCATTTTTTCACAAGCAGTTCTCCACATATGAGTCGATTTTTATAAGGATTCACTATTGCCTTGCAGAGTGAAAAAATAAATCTGCTGATTTTTCCACCAGAATGTTCTTTGTGGGTATCCTGAACATTTCTGAGACTGACAACTTCGTAGACTTCCTACCTGAGAAGTTATCACATCTTTTACCTGGAGACGTTTCATTTTTTCCACAATCCACGAGCTTTCATAGGGCATGTGTAGTATATCGTTTCGATGCCCTTCTCAAGCTGTTTCCAGAGATAATTTTGCGGAAAATTTTATTTACTTTTCAAAAGTTTTACGTGCGTTTCGAAAATATATTGGTGAGTTCAGAGGGGAAAACATCAATGGTGCAAAATGGATTTTTGATATGTTGTAGAGTAAAAAATTCCGATTCCAGTGATACCAAAATCTCATTTGTAAGTGGATCGAGACTTACCTTTTTCTTGTTTTGAAAATCTGACCATTGAAATCGAGAACGTTTTTCGTGAAAGAATCTCCGTATTTCAGTTTTCTCTTCTTCCCCTAGACATATTCATCGATGAAAATCCGAGAAAGAGCATGGAAAATCGTAATTTGAAAAAAAAAGTTCGAAACAAGTTAGATTTTTTGTCCGTTGGGGATTCGAACGTCTGTTTTTTCACGAGTTCCACTCTCCGCCGCTATGAAAACCATAGTGTCGATCCACTTATAGGGACGAGAGAAGTGTCGAAAGGACCGCAAGAATTGGCTCTACAACATATGAAAAATCCATTTTGCACCTCTTCCGCGTTGATTTTTTTCGCGTTGTTTTACACAGGCACAGGTGAGGAAAAACTGGAAAACATGCACGGAATTTTTTTCAAAAAAATATCATGCGAAAGCTCTGGTTGAGAGCTGTCATTCGATATGCTGATTTTAATATTTGATCAGAAACTAACCCGGAGAATAGAGTTGGAATATGTTTGCAAAAACGGTAATATCTCCAGGTGAGAAAGATCATGGAACAAAAAATCACGTTTGTTGGCATCAGACCACTATCCCGAGTGTTTGTTATCATTTTGAGCGGATTTCATTTTTCACTCTGCAAAAACTGCCTGAAAACAGTGAATCCTTACACGAATCGACTCATATCTGCCTAACAATAAGACTTGAAAAAAAAAACTTCATCGAGTTCAGCTTAACCAAGACAGGCAAAATCCGTGAAATGATGAGACCTGCGGGGCGGACAGCGAGCGGCGGCACGGGCAGAACTGTGCATATCATCCAGTCTGGGCGCGCGAAGCGAGGATCCAGGCCTAGAGATATTGATTTGCAGGGCTTCAAGTTTCCGAATCGATGAAATTAAAGTTTCGCAGCACCGAGCTTCTTGGCCAGATTCGTTGCACTAGTCGGACGCGCCAAGTGTTTTTATTGTGAGTTTCCAGCAAGAATCACAGAAAAACGATTTTGAATGCGAACGAACCGAGTATCCGGCAGTCTTCATCAGAAACTTGGCGGAAAATCTCGAGAGCGCGCTCGGCAGTCAGAATGATCTTGCGCTCCTGGAACAAGGGAGATAAAATTTCTTTTTGAAACCTTTCCTTCTTCTGCACTCTCGCAGAAAAATTAGTATGCAAAATAGATATCACAAAACTAAAGTGAATGATGACCAGTTAGTGTGACACGAGTATAGTCGGACTACAGTAATCTCCGATATGCTCTTCAACCTTTCTTGGAATGTTTCTAAGAATGAATCAAACGGGAAATAGGATCCTCTCCAGTGTGTTTTCAATATCCTCTCAGAATTCTTCTCTCTGATGATAAAAGTGCTGGCCTACTCTCTCCAAGGCAAACTTCTCACCTGCGTATCTTCATTGACCAGCTTCTTCCACTCTGCGGTGATATCGATTCCAACACGGCGATATGTAGGCTGATATCTGACAATGAAGGGAATTTTTAACCAATGGTTCAATCTGTGTACGAATCCTGAACGAATGCTACTACATCAAAAGAAAGAAAAGGTGAGGCGCGAAATCAACTATGGTCGGACAGTTTGTTATCAGCAGAGAGTTTTAACAGTAGTCTCTCTCTCTTCCAACTAACCTTCCACATCCTCCAGTCTTCACTTCCTTCTCTTTATCTGGATCTTCTTCTGCCTGCTGGAATGAACACTTGTCTTTTTTTGCTAACAATTTTTTTGCTAACAATTTGTAAGATGGTGCTATAAATTTTGAAAAGCTGTTTTTTTATTATTATTGAAAAAAAAGTAACCATTAGAAACTCCCGCTACTTTCACACTGCTTTTGTATGTTACCACAAAAACTAGGACAGTGGTTTTGGCGTGCTACTTTCAGTGACATTAACTGAGTCCCTGTTACACTTCTGCGTCTCTCATCTTCTCCACTCTCTCGCCTTACAGTATTCTAGTAGAGGCCTAATCGTAAGAAGTTATACACTGGCTACTTTGTCAGTTCTCTGGAAGTTGGCGATAGACTGCGCGTTTTGGCTCTTTTTTTGTTTTTTGGCTCTTTGCTCCTAATACAGTTCTACACTAAGGCTCAGGCTCCTCTGAGCCAAAAAGTGAGCCGGAGCTGGCTCCTTTTTGGTTCACTAAAAAGCTCAGTCATACTTCAAGAGAGGTCGGTCAGCGATCTCAAAAAAGTAGCACCCTAGCAGTAGCACCCTAAAGTATTTTTTCGGACCAAAAAATTAAGGGAGATGATACGTGAGACGTGTGATAAAACTATTATCAGTTTCTGATTAACACTCTCAAAGGCAATCGGCTTTTTAACCAAGAAATTTTTGGAGGGTACTGTAGCACATTTTGCAGGTTTTTTATCGATTTTTTCCTGTGAAGGATACGTTGAAATCGAAAAGTGCACCCCGGAACTCATTCACCAACTAATGGAGACAAAAATAAAAAAGGAATCAGAAGAATAAAATTTCATTCAACTCCAGGCGGCCCAGTTGAATTTCGGTGTTTTCAGAAACTTTAGCACCTGTGGAATACCTGAGAAAATGAGTTTCACAAAAAAGTGCACCCCAGGTGCAATGGAGGAGCTCATAAGCTTTCTATAAAAGAAAACCGATTGGAAATCGGTTGAGAAATACTCTTACGCGGTCTATTTCCATTTTACACTACGCGTAGACCGACCTAGCTACCTACCTAAAGCTCGCGATTTTTGTTTTCTTCGATATCTTTCCAAACAAAGCGTTGTGCCACAAAGTGCACCCCTACGATTGTGTACCTAGGTCTGTTCAAGAGAATAAATCAAAAAGTTTCCCGAAATGTTTTGATTTCATGGAATGCGGCCCATCCAAAGTGCGATTTTTCGTCGACCGACCTCTTTTCAACGGTGTCCGGTCCGTAAAAAAGTACGCAGACACACCCCACACCACAAATCAATGGTGTGGTAGTATCTCTTACTGATTTCCTTTTTTTGCAAAGCGTGTATTGTTTTTTGTGACCTCCAAAAGTAGCAGGGTAACAGTAGCAGGGGGTCGGTCGATTTTACCGAGTTCTGGAAGTATGAGCTCAGTAGACCGCTTTTGAGAGCCATTCGGGAGCCATTGACCTAAGCAACGCACTGAGCTGGCTCTCAGAGTTTTCTTTGCAAGTGAGCCAAACTGAGAGCTCGCAAACGATGGAGTTTCATTCAGTCCACGAGAAAATTGTGAGCAAAACGGCGCAGTCTAGTCGGCTAGAGACAGCGCTCACCTCTCCCTCTGCCGCTGGCTCGTTGCCACCTTCGCACACAGATTTGCTCTTGACGATATCATAGATCATCGTCAGCCGCTTGCGAGGATTGCCAGCAGTCTTCTTCAGAATCTCCTGCACGAACAGAAACTTCCCATAGAACAATAACACCATTATTGAATTAAATAGCGGATCTATTCGCTCTGGTAGTGTTAGAAACTTCGACAAAAGAAATGTCAATCGTTCCAGAACAATGATCCTAAAAACTCTCAGGAAGTAAAAAAAACGAGAGAAATCACACTGTCGGGAGACGCCGTGAATTTTCTGAACCACTCAGCTCCTCTGGTAAATGGATTCAAGTTGTTCTCAAGCTTGCTCTCCAACCACGGTCCTGCTTGAAAACAACTTGTTTTTTCGCGTTTTGCAACTTGTTCCCAAGTACATACCACTTGTTCTCAAATAGAACCGTATTTGAAAACAAGCTTGAGAACAAACATGGGCTGTACTTGGAAACAAGTTGTATCCTACTTGAGAACAATTTGAGAGAAACAAGCTTGTTTCCAAGTACGGATTATACTTGAAAACAAGTTGCATAACGCGAAAAAACAAGTTGTTTCCAAGCAGGACCGTGGTTGGAGAGCAAGCTTGAGAACAACTTGAATCCATTTATCAGAGTCCCCAGCCCTCATCGGCACAAACCTTGACACGGCCATTGTCCTTATCCAGAAGCAGTCTCGAGCAGTAGAAGCAGACGCAGCGGAGAAGCTGGTTTTTTAGTAATTCAGTATTTCTCCACGAAATTCAGGAAAATGGTGGAAAAAGAAAGCGTTGATTTATTTTTTGTGTCGAAAGAATCTAGTTTGGAAAATAGCAAAAATCAGTCACTGGGTAGCTGCGATCGTGAGACAACAATGTAGGACGAAAATCGAAAGTACGTACCTTGAGTGACTTTGTCAGGAAGCCAATATGGAAGACGGGCTTGGCCAGTTCGAGATGGCCAAAGTGACCTGGGCAATCGGAGAGATTGCCGGCACATCTACAAAGGACAACTTCACTCTCGTTGAATGTTTTTGATGTTGCTGAGCTTTTCCAACAAATATTTCGAACAGACTTGTTCATATCGTTCCGAGATAGGATTCCATGTAGTTCCAGGTAAAAACTTCACCGTGAGAATCCCTGGTGTGGTCGATTTCAGACCAAATTGGTACTCAATATGGAAATCCTCAAATCAAGAAAACACATTACAGCATACTCACGTCATACAGCGTCCTTTGCGATCGATAACGCCCTGACGCGGATCCATGAGTCCTGTATGGTAAACTTTTATGAACTGGAAAAAACTGCCGAAAATGAAATCCGAATGAAAGTTACCAATTTTAAACCAAATTGTACAAACAGGAGAGAACGCGACAAACGATAAAAAGGAATCCTACCTCCCAGCTTCGGCTTGCCATTTTCGTATACTTCAGCAAACTCGATCTCAGCGACTGACATGCGCTTCTGAAATATTCAGATTCTGTAAATATCATCGACAATCTTTGAATAGAACTTGGAACAAAAGTCCACTCAGAAAAAAGATAAATAATTGCAAAAAAAGGAACAAAACTAACAATCTCATCTGGCGAAAGAATGCCGAACTGAACACGCTTGACCTCGCGGAGAGGTGCGCGATAGTCGACACCGAACATTCTAAAACGTAAGATTATGATAAACGCGTGTTTGGAGACTTCTTATCACGAGAACATGTGTAAGTGGCAGTTCAATAATGCTTGCGAAATAAGTAATATTGAATGAAAGCATACTTTTCAACTAACTTTCAATTGTTCTCGAGGGCGATCTCGATGTGCCAATCACGCTTCAGAACAATTGTTCAATTCCAGCGCCTTTAGCACGCATAAACGATTTCCAGGAATAATCTCCTGCAATTGAAAATTGAGGCGAGACGAATAAAGATCAAGGAATGATATGGGGCGGTTCTAGACAAATTCCTCACGAAGCGAAAAAATTTATCTACCGGTTGGTGCGTCACGAACAGCGGTAGAGCTGATCAATTTGGTTAGAAACCGGTTTTTGCTCGAGGCGCTGCGAAAACTCGAAGAACTTGCGAAACTGGAGTGACGCGCACGCGACGCGTACTGAATGCTGGCAACGGCTACGGATAAAGACCTACCGTAACCTGAAGCGACTCGTGATCGCAAAGTGTCCTGTCAATAACGCTACGCAAAACCACCAGCTGATAAAACAGTTTTTCCTAGAAAATGTAATGAGCTCTTGATCATTGTTTGTGTTTTTCGTACTGTGAACATCATTCCCGTTCATCAAAGTTTTGAAGCTACCTATGCAGATTCCATGATCGACATCAATTTCAAGACGGATGTACTCAATCAGCGAGAGCATGTCGAAGAAATTTTCCATTATGAAGGCTCGAAGGTACTTTTTCAGCAGTCAATGTTCTGAGCGCATTGTTAGTCGTTCTTCTTTCCACGATATTTATTTCATTCAGATCGGGCGAGGCACATACGGTCACGTTTTCAAAGCTGTTCCCAAGAATGGCTATCAGAAAATTTTCACTGCCAAAGTGAGTTTCGCTGCAGTGATTCCCTTTATAGTGATGTGTTTATAGTCGGGGGCTGAGAGGAAAGATGGAGCTGGGTCAAAGCGTCGCGGTAAGCACGTCGCGGTCGGGTGTGAGCAAGGAAAGAAAGAAGAGAACCCAGAGAAGCAAAGTCTAAACAGTGGAAGTCTTTACAGTACCTCGCATTTTCTCTCAGCCCCCGACTATACCACGAAAGCAACTACTATGATTCACTTTATTCATAAGATCAGAGCAGAATTTCCCCTGTTCAAACTTGTGCGGGATACATTTGCACGTGAACCTACAACGAAAGAAATTCAAGAATCATTCGACAAAAAGAGAGTTTTGAGGAGTACGCTCTGAAGCTGATCGAAGGCTCGGGCTTCTCGATGTCAGCATGCAGAGAAGTTGCTTTGCTACGAGAGCTAAAGTCAGTTTCGCCAATGCATATCATGGTTCCCTCTAATCGCCGCTCGTGTAACCTGAAATTTAAGCAACACCATGTTTTCCAGCCATCAGAACATCATCAAACTACGACGCGTCTTCCTGGTCAATGACAAAAGTGTCAGTTATTTTGTTTTTTTCTCATTAACTGCAATAAGAGATTTCTGTAGAGCGAAGTTTAATTGTTCAAAGAAATTCCGTGTTAGTTACTGTACCTACTAGGGTGGCGAAAACAGATAACCGATAATCGGTTTCGACCGATAATCAGCTCTCTCATGTTGCTAGAAAAACAGACTGGAGCTTTTTACTCTATCTACGATCACTGTAGCGGCCAGAGCAGCTTGTTTTGTTTGCCTTACTTGCGATTTTGAACGCTTGTAGCCTGATTTTCAAAAACCGAAAACCGATTATCGGTATCGGTTTTCGCCACCCTAGTACCTACCGAAAAGTCGACAAAATGTGCTGTTCCGATCAGGGCCGCCTAGACTACTGCATGACGAGAGAGTGAGGAAATCGATAGACACAGAAATTAATTCCCCGTTACGCAGAGTAGTTGTATTTACACTGGTTGCTATTGCAGTGTCCTCGAGGTCATCCACACAAAGTTTGGCTTCTCCTCGACTATGCAGAGCATGATCTGTGGCATATCATCAAGCATCATCGCAATGCAAGCAGAGAAAGCAAAAGGTTCACTTTGGTCTGGCGACGTTTTTACATTTCCTTGTTCCTCAGTCAGGAGCGAGTTCTAAGTAGAGAAGCGTGAAATCTCGTTTACTCTTGAGTATCGGTAAAGCTGCAGGTTCTCGTTCCGAAGGCCTTCGTCAATCCGTACTGTATCAAATTCTGGACGGAATTCATTATCTCCACTCCAATTGGATTCTTCATCGAGACCTGAAGCCTGCCAACATCTTGGTCATGGGGGACGGGAATAAGTTTGAGAGAGGAAGGTTAGTGATTAAAGAGAAAAAGAAGAAGGAGGAGGAGGAGGAGAAGAGGCAGAAGAGAGAAAAAGATAGATAGAGAGAGAGAGAAAGAGAGAGAGGGAGAGGAGAGAGCGAGATTCTGCTCAGGGTCAAAATCGCCGATATGGGCTTCGCTCGTATATTCAGCAATCCTCTGAAGCCGCTCGCAGATCTGGATCCAGTTCGTTTCACTTCACGATAAAATTCTCTTTGCTCACCTTCTGCTTTTCCCTTTCCCAGTGTTCCTCTCTGTTTCCATTCGAAACTTTCTCGCCTAGCAATATTCAATTTGTTTCTATCGGTTTCGATCAACACTCGTCGTGCCTCAGTAGCTAGAGACTGTAGCCTACAGTAAACTCCTCTGCAGGTCGTCGTGACCTTCTGGTATCGCGCGCCTGAGCTGCTACTGGCAGCTAAGCACTATACAAAAGTTAGCGATACACTGTGATTATGTTCGTCCATACTCTGAATTCGTGAAGTGAGGGCCTTCGTAACTCTTTTTTTTTTGTTATAAAGATTGAAAATTTGAAACATTGAAACAAATTTTTCAAAGACGAAT
>CAVOJK010000139.1:0-23661 GCA_963695495.1 Hololepta plana | reverse complement strand
CTCGGCCCGCTGCCTCGCATCCGGCATCCCCTATGGAGCTGGCAAGAAGTGACGTCACACGATCCATTTATCTATTGGCACTTCAAGTCTTTCGTCCAGACGAGAACATTCCCATTCCAATCGTGCTCCAAATATATCAAATGTGTACATAATTTTATGCATAAAACAATTGATACTCTGACTTGCATTTTGAATCGGTATCTATGGAGGCGGGCTGACAATGGGGTGCATTGCGGGGAACTTCTGGGGGATGGGCACACGTCTGGTGCGAGACTCCATCACTCGCACCCGACGATTGCGAGAGATAATCACAGAGTTGATAATAATGCACGTATTATGCTCACAAGACACTCGGCTCGATCACAGATTAGAAAGTAATACTCTCACATCGTTGAAACAGTGAAAACAGAACAATAGTAGAAATTAATGCAAAATCAAATGAGAAAAGAAATACCAGCACTCGAACAGCAGACCTCACGGTTGGACGAAGATTGAGTGGGAGATCACGGGGAAGTGGAGGGCGGGGCAGAGGCCTTCCTCTGATCTCCACTCAATCCACTCCACGGTTCATCAACGCATCGAAAACGATGGAAACACTCTGGAAAAACTAAAAAAGAACAAGATACTCTGGAATCGGATGTCTTATCACTCGGAAGTGGAATCCACTATGTTGTACTGTTGAGATGTGTGAAGAGGGGATGTATTAGTGATTTGATTGAGTACATTGATAGCATGATGAGACGGATGGAGAGAAGAGAAGAATAGCGACGACAAGCACGGGACGTGCTATCTGTATGGCAGTGAGAAGCCATGGACTATGATCACTAGACGATGAGCTATCAGATAGAGGAGGAGAGAGGAGGACTCAATGTTGGGCCGATGACTTGCTGATGTGCGCCTCCAACTGCATGACACGCTTCTTCAGCTGCGTGTTCTCTGCTGCGTACATCTGCAATCGATACTGTAGCACTAGTTTGTATGCTTCTGGGTGTACACACTCTAATGGCACATCTGACAATCAGTTCCCAAACAATCGGAAGCTAAAAAACAAAAGACTAAACCTGGCATCGATGCTCGAGTGTGTCCATGTACTCTTTTCGCTTCCTTCGCGACTCTTGCGCAGACAACTGAGAGAATGCGATGAGTGCTCAATCGATGGATATGATCAGCTCACCTTGTTCTTGATCTTCCTCCGAACGATCTTGAGTGACTCCTCCTCGCCTTGCTGAGTGGCAGTCTGCAGGGCACCGGATATCCTTCCTGCTGCAGCGTCCGACGCTCTTCGCTCGATAGAATCACGACGCCGTTGCCACGCGGATCCTGAACACACTTTCCTCATTCTTCCAGAATCAAAACAGTACCTGCGAACAAAAATCTACAGATTTATATTCGATGAAATCTAACTAATTTTCTATTTGGTTGCATACCTGCTCGGTGATCAATCGATGGTGGAGTGCCATCTCGTGCATCTTCGATCGCGCTCGCACCTGCTGATCGACACATTCAGATCAACGCTCATCCCATGGACAATCCCTCACCTGAAGCCTCTGCTGATAAAGGGGATCAGAAGGATTGATCAAGCTTCCATCCTCGGGCGACGATCGACCCGAGTGACTCTCCGTGTCTGGTGAGATCTCTGCAATCACTACATTACCCCATCCACGGAATTATCAGATAATCGCACCTCTTTGCTTAGCTCCAGTGGGTGCATCTCTCTTCGCTTCAGCATAGAGGGGTGGATTGGGGAACTGGGAGAAGTGGGATACGGGCGGCAGGGGAGAAGCGAGAGTGGGAGACTGCATGTGCATCGGCATGCCCACTCCATTGGACCAGCTGCAATGTGCCATCACACGCATCCCCGCCGTTCCAAATAGAGAGACGAGTGAGAGAGATTGAGGATGAAGGAGAGAATGAGACTGGAACTGATCACATGATAACTGAAGACCGGATAACTGACCATTGTGAGGAAGAGGGAGAATGGAGCAAATTGCCTGGATGATAATTGAGCTGATGGAGATGATGTGGTTGAGTGTGGAGGGAGAGGGGCAGATAGTCGGGCACTCCCAGAGAATCGTCCAGAGATGACGGAGAGTTCGATGACGATCCGACGTAGTCTGCAATCACTCTTCATTATCTAGATCTAGACGCATGACCACCCCCAGAATACTAATAATGTACCGTCGACCAACTAGAAAAAATTATTTTCTTTTTTGTTCTGAGAGGAGGCTCAAGAAAATCTAACATATTCTGTGTAGAGCGTACGCCATGGGAAGGGGAGGTAGATAGAGGAGAAGATAGCGTATAGATGAAGAAGTTATTGCGGATTTTGTGAAGAGCGATTGTGTGTGCATGTGTTTGATCACTTTGATGTCATTTGGATGCCCATCAATTACCCCATTCCATCCGCGAGCTTCAACCATACATGATAACCCATCTCATTCTGATCACTTGTGCACTCCTTCGCGGATTGTCATGTCGACGAGAAAGAACGTGCACAACGTTTGAGATAGAGAGGAAGAGAGAGGAAGAGAGAGAGAGAGAGAGAGAGAGAGAGAGCGAGAGAGAGAGAGCGAGAGAGAGAGCGAGAGAGAGAGAGAGAGAGAGAGAGAGAGAGAGACCGTAGAACGAGCAGCAGAATGGCATGGACTTGATCATGACAGACGTAGTTTCACACACATGAAATCCGCCTTCGATCCGCTCATCCCATGATGGGAGAGAGATATTCCTCCACCAAAAATGGATGAAACATATGTCTGCATGCTCAGCCTTTTCTCCTGCGAATTTTCCCTTCGTCCCTCTCTCTCTCCCTCTCTCTCTCTCTCTCTCTCTCTCTCTCTCTCCTGTCGTGCATGACGTTCCCTTGTTTTCATCGCTGAACGTTACAACAGTTCTGCATACATTATGATAAGTGGGACAAACAAAAGATAGAGCAAAGTTGGTTGATAGGGCGACTCGTGAAAAAAGAGACGTGAAGAGTAGAGATGACAGGCAGTGGGAGATAGAAAGAGAGAGAGAGAGAGAGAGGCAAGAAAAAGAGAGTAAGAGAGCCAAGGCAAAACGTTGTCGATCATTATTAATCGGACCAACTGTCACAGTCGCAGACAGATCCAAATCAAACGTTCCAAGTATACAGATCAGGTACCCGGGTCCGCATCATCCGACCCGATTATCAGACTGATCAACATCATCGCCCACGCAGTTCGGTGCTCCCCACACTACGTCTGCACGAGTGAACCGACAGAACAGGACTCGACCCTCTGATCATGAACCCCAAAATGTGAAAGATGAGAAGAGTAGTAAAAGTCTCACCGCTAGAATCGTCGGGCTCCATCTTGACTGCCACTGTCTCCATTCCCTCTATCAGAGCTGCAATAAACATCGCATACACTCATTTCGTCTTTCTTTCTATTCTTCCAATCGACACTATTCAGGATTCTCTCCCGCACTTCCAATTCTGTATTCTCCTCATCTCCACCCTCTCTCTCCTCCTCTCCATCTCTACACTCTCTTCGCTCTCATTTTTCGCTACAAAAGGGCGCTGAAAGCGAAGGAAAGAGCATGTTCCTTGAAAACGATACGAAAGAATAGATTAGCGAAGTGGGGAGTCTGTGTGTGATGGGGAGGAGGAGGATGGGGTGCATCGGAAGGTTGATCATGATATGAATGGACGTACGGGGATGATGGAGAAGTACGAGATGGTCATCGATGGAGTCGTGCGCCGACGATCCGGAGAAGAGAAGACAGTCGTTCTTGATGAGCGACCAATCGTCCTCCATCTGATGATGAGTTCATGTTGAGCGATCACGCAGTGAAGGCATGGATCAAAGAATAGTTCACGAGGCTAAGTTCACATAGACGCTAGAGAGAGAAAACAAAATCAACGGCTGAAGCTTATAATAAATGCGAACTGAATCTGGGCGTGAAGTGGGAGATATGAACAAATATGAGGGAGAGAATGGAATGAAGAAGTGCGGAAGAGAGAGAGAGTGAGAGAGAGAGAGAGTGAGAGAGAGAGAGAAGGAGAGAGAGGGAGAGAAGCGGATAGATTGAAAGTGAGCTCTCGGGAAGTTTCATGGTAGATGAGACGGTGGAGATATGACTGCAGGTGGGTAAGCGAAGGATGGTCGGGAGGGGGTGAGGGATGGTAGGATGGAGAAGAAGTCGAGAAAGGAATAGGAGAGCTGCTCACTTCGGGACTCTTGGGCCATAACCAAGAGTAACAATTCAACAAAGGAGTTAGGACATTTAGACGTAGTGTAGAGAGGCCATTTGGTGGTGGAGGACGACGCCCTTTAGAAGAAGTGATCGTGGAGGGAATCGAATGAACGGAGAGACGAGGAGAGAGAAGACCGCGAGAGATTAGAAGAGACGAGAGGAATGAGAAGAGTGAGAGGAGAGAGAGAGAAGACCTGATCCAGCCCGGCTAGAGCAAGACTCATTGTCACCGAGGACCTCGTGAGGACTGTGCGAAGAGCGAGAAGAGAGATTACGATGGGAAGGTGGAGGATGAGACATGGAGAATGGAGAGAGGAAAAAAGAGGGGGGGGGGGTGAATGGAGGACGGAAGATGGGAAGACTCGTATGGAAGTGATTGGTTGGGAGGCAACGGGAAGAAGCACAAGAGAAGACAATACACTCGCTCCGGAGAAGCAGCAAAAGAAAAAGAAAAGAAGAATAAAAGTGCGTACGCAGAGGCGAAGAAAGAAGAACGGACAAATGCCCGTGTAGATATGAAGCAAAAATGTATCAAAATATTATTACATGCTATTGAGATTTTGCGTGGGGGCAAAATGGAAGGGGGAGGAGCGGAAGTGGGTAGGAGGGGATAAGAATGGACATGATGCCTACTGATGAGATCGAATTGATGTAGAGATAGAATGATGGGTTTGGAGGGGCAGAGAGAGAGAGGACGAGGCTTGCTTGATCGACTATATGAGGAGAATGATGAAGCAATGGAGAGGGCGAGGAGAGAGGACAGCATAGAGAGAGAGCACAGCGAAGCGAGCAAAAGAAGCTCGGGGATTTAAATAAAGATAGAAAGAACGACAAATATGAGAGGAGGGTCGTAGAGTGAAGGTATACAGACAAGCGAAAAAGTGAGGTCCGGATGATAAAATGATACGAGTGACCAGAATGGGCATGCAAATAGTGAGAGAAAGATACTGGCTCAACACAGCGATTAGCATACGTTTGGAGGACCCACCCTTCTTCTCTCTCCTCGCTCACTCTTCATCTCTGATAACGCACTCTTACGTTACCTGCTCTCTTACAAATTCATATCTTTGGTATAGATACAAGAAGCAGTTAGAAAGGATGAAACAAGAGAGCGATGGAGGGCAGAAGAAAAAGAGAGAATGAAGCACAACGACGCCTCTGAACAACCTTTTGTAGGCGTGAATAGAATAGGTGAGCATTGTATTCTGGAGAAGAAGATTGCAGAGGGGGAGAGAGAACAGTCTGAGGAAGAATGGATCACTTATCACTCGAGTATGTGAAGCATTGAACATTAGAATAACGAATGAAGACCGACTGCAAGTAGCATAAGTATGCGACAATGTGTGGAGAGAAGGTAAAAGGTAGCGATGGATTGAATTAGGTGGATGGGAGACATGCGATAAGCCCCCCCCCCTTCATCCTTCCCATATCTGCCCCACTCATCTTCCACTTCGAGATTGTCATGCGGAGAACTATCCGCGTGCTTATCGAAGTGCATGATCGAGGCCCGGGGCGGCGTGTGTCTGTGAGTGTGTCCCAGTGCAGCACCACACGCGGCGCTGCTTTGTCCCCTATCGTGCACCCACTCCCCCCATCCCCATCCACCCATATCACACTTCCTCAGCTTATCATACGATCATACTCGCAACTTTTCATGTCTTTGTCATCTGTGACTGTCCACCATCTCGAACACTCTCCCCTACGCTCTCTCGGTCTTCCCTCCTGCTTCTCTTCCTGCCATAGCAATCGTACCCATCCTGTTCCGTTCATCAGAATGTCCTTTGGCCCCAGCTAGCCCCTCCCCTTCTGTCTCTCCTCTCTCCTTACTATTCATTCTTAGCTCTTGCTTATCGATACGCTCCTTCTGACCAGTTCACTCGCAGTCGCACGAACTTTGTTCCCTCTCATTGTCGCCTCGTGTTGGCTGACGGCATCACTTCTCTCTCCCTCCAGATCGAGTCATAACCTCAATGATTCCACTACGAAGGTTCGTCTATCAGTCTTGCAATCTTTTAAAAGCTTATGATACAGATTGTTCTCGACTAGTGTGCGTTCACTTTCGCGTCTTCGTGAAGCGACTATCAAAGATCGCATCGTATCTGTCAAGTGGGAAGATGGTTCGTTATTCTTAAACGTTCTCAACTTCGCTTTCTTGTGTTTTCTCTTCAATTTCTCTCTTTTTTCTTGGAAAACCAATCATAGTTTAATCACAAAATGCGTTCATTGTGTTCGTATTCGAGATTCTTCATGAGAACCGAGGTAGACATGACGGAGGAGGAAATGGGGGATCACAGTATTTTCGAAATTTTGGTGCAGGTTCGCACGGCTCGTTCCCGGTCATCTGGCTGCGCGACTGCTCCCCGGACCCATCCACCTACTCCATTTCTCCTGCCATGACTGCACGCAATCTTCACATGTCTGCATTCGATGTCGAGGTTAGGTAAAAAGAGAGAGAGAGAGCAATAGTAAGAGAGCGAGAGGGAAGCTCACACGTCCAGACGTCGCCCGAGTCGCTCTCGATATCGGCCGACGGTTCTTCTCTCCTCATCAGCTGGCCTGGAGGAGTTCACAGCAAGTTCGTTATCCATTCTATTTCTCATTGTCAGACGCTCCCACCAGATTCTCGTGTCTGATGTGCAACTATATGACAAGGAAGTGAATGTCTTTACAGTAGTGGTCGCCCAAGACCCGTACAAACGCGAAAAACGGCTACGGCCATTTTGTTCACCATAGTTGAAACCCCCATAATCCGTTTTCTGTTTCTGCCAACCTGTTACCTGGTTCGAGAAAACCTCGAATAACTATGAAAAGTAGGGGTGTGACTCTCATCAAACGCACACTCTCTCATCATTGGGGGAGGCTGCCTCTTCCGAGACAGCCTCCAATAGGGAAATACACGCGTTTTTAGCCTGTTTTCGAGGAGTTTTCTGGGGTTTGCTCGAACCAGGTAACAGGTTGGCAGAGAACAGAAAACGGATTATGGGGGTTTCGACCATGAGAAAGAGAATGGCCGTAGCCGTTTTTTCGCGTTTGTACGGGCCTTGGGCGAGCACTACTGTTAATCTTATCAGTTTCTCTTCTCAATGGCTGGCATACCGTAACCCATCGTGTCCGAAGGCGCGTGCTCACAGAAGGAAATGGTATCTGTTCCCCGGAGAACACGTGGGATCGTGCTTCCCTGCAGAAGAGAATGCGCATGTTCGACTATCACAAGATGATGACCGATGATCAGGTTACTTATCTATTCACATTTATCTGATGTGAACATTTCTGACACAATTGTTCGCAGTCTCGCAAGTTTCTTGTCATACGAATGAATTGATTAGACGACTGCAGGAGTTACATGACTTCCTGGAGTCGGTGTGCCTCAATGGAATCGGGATAGCGAAGAACGGGCCGAAGGGCACGGATGGAGAAGCCGTGGCGGCCATTGGAGAACGCATCGGATTCATCCAGAGGACGCACTTTGGGTGAGTTATCCAACTATCCTTGTGAACCATGTTTGAGTTCTGGCAAAGACTGGAACTCGGTCTTAATCACAGCACGACGTTCCGCGTGGAGACGAAGGCGGATGCGAGCAACATGGCCTACGCTACGCCCGGCACTCTCCCATTCCACACAGACTTTCCTTCGCTTGCTGATCCACCACAGGTCATATCTTCTTCCAGCTTCCAGGAGAACGCCAATAGCATGGAAAAATCTCCTTCTCTGCAGCTTCAAATGCTGCACGTCGTCCAGAAAGCGAAGGAAGGCGGCAATTCCCTCTTCGTCGATGGATTCCACGTCGCTGAGCAGGTGAGGAGTTGAACGTGATCAGCTGGACCGGATGATCGACCTCGTCTGCAGATCCGTCGCGATCACCCCGAAGTGTTCGATCTGCTGCGCACGCACTCAGCAGAGTTCATCGAGAGAGGCTTCGATGTCCACGATGGCGTTGATGGCAAGCAGAACACTTTCCACTTCAACATGACTGCCCGCCACACTACCATCAAGTGAGTCTCTCTCTCTCTCTCTCTCTCTCTCTCTCTCTCTCTCTCTCTCTCTCTCTCTCTCTCTCTCTCTCTCTCTCTCTCTCTGTCTCCCTCTCTCTCTCGTTCGATCACTGTTCAAGTATTTCTCGCAGAACGGATCAAGCAGGCCGCGTAGTGCGAGTGCAGTTCGGCAATGCGATGCGGAGTTGGTTCTATGACTGCGAACCGGAGAAAGTGCAACAAATCTACCGGTCAGTGTACAGTCGCTCTTATCACTTCATCACTTCTCTTATCAGTCACAAATTCTCACTGCAGAGCTCTCAAACTGTTCACCGAGTACTGCTACAAGGAGGAGAACGTCTTCAAGATTGGATTAGATGACGGTCAGTTTATTCCAGCCGGACTTCAATATCATTATCATTTCTTATAATGCTCCATCAACTCGCAATAATTGCTTCTCTCAAGACGATAAAGATTGGGGGCCTGACATTTGCGCAACGACATTTGCGCAACTTTGAGAAAACGACATTCGCGCAACACGACATTTGCGCAACGACAATTGCGCAACTCAGTTCAAACGGGTCCGTAGGACTCATAAAACAATTCAGTGAAGTGTTGTCGAAAGTGAGGTGGTTGAGCATCACTCTAAGGGAAACTTGGGCATTCAACTCTAAACAGCGAGTCGAACAGGACAGTTGCGCAAATGTCGTTTTTCTAGAGTTGCGCAAATGTCGTTGCGCAAATGTCAGGCCCCCTAAAGATTGCTATGCAGGTGACACAGTGCTATGGGCGAACACGCGTCTGCTGCACACGCGGGACGGCTACGTGGAAGATGCAGGCAAGCGCCGGACGCTCGCCGGATGCTACTTCACATGGGACATCGTCAAGTCGCGCGTTCGCTGCCTCAAGCACTCCCTCCATCTCCCCGATGCGCAGCCGAGTGCGTGAACTTTTCCTACTTTTCCACTGCCACAATGGTAATAACTTTATTCCAATAATATGCAAAGTGTTGATACCTTGTTGACCAGACTCTGTGGGGAAGATGGAGAATATCCGAATGATACGGAGAGAATGTTCGTGGGCGACTAGATAATGTCATAATGTGAGAAAGTGCGCATGGCTGGGACTAGAATAGACTTGAATGATCGATTGATTAATGCACTTGGAGCACTCGGACAAACTTGCATAGATGATCCGATCCGGATCCGATATGGGAGGGGGGAGGGGAAATGGGAGAGAGCGGCCACCGGTGATGCAGGCGCTCGGGTTACGATATCTAGCTCGTGTCATACTATAGTATACTATATCTTATCGATATATTGTGTGATGATACTGTGAGTATTTGCTATGTGTGTGTCAGATGGCAGATTTGGAGAAGGAGACTCGTAGATGGGCGTTCTCGGCGAGTTTGTGATTGTGCATGCGGATGAGCGCGTCGATCGCCTTGTCGCAATCCTCCAGCTGCAGCAGCGCCATCTTGTGGTCCTTCCTGAATCGAACATTCTTCCACTTACTCCTACACTTGCCTCCCCCCCTCTCTCTTCTCACCCACATTAGTATCCCGTCCAAATTTCACTAACCCATCTCTCACAATGAGTTATGGATGTTTTCTTCTTTTCTCCCGAGGAATGTAGAATAACTAACGGGAAGAACTTGAAGTTCTTGACGGGATAGCCGGCATCTTCGAACGCTTTGTGCAGCGTCTCGGACGTGACGCCGAGTGGAATATTGGATAGATGGAGTGTCGCCGAGGGCGGATAGATATTCATGTAATTCTTGCTGCCTGGCTTCTTGAATCTATGCAGAGTGGAGTGCGAGTAATCCTTCGTCAGACCCGCATCTGGCTGCCCTGCAATACCCTGTATATATCCACCCATGCAACTGAACATGTTCTGCACATTGAAAAAACTGCAAAAAAGGTGATGTTTTTGTTCCGTTGAATCTATGCGGGATCATCGAAACAATATCTCAAATGAACGGGAGCGCAGCTTTTAGTTAGCTCGGCTTTTCTCGTAGTCCGTGTGCGTCTTTTCCCGGCATTTCACAGAATTTTTCTTCTGAAGATGTCTATTCGATAATCCAAGTTACCTTCTTTGGGCATTTGTACAGCCGTATGTTTGGATGGTGCTACACGTATAACTCGACCGTGCCATTTGACTTTGTCCAGATGTTGGACAGCTGAATTCACTCGCTTTTTCCCTGCTCCCAGTTCCTCCTTCTTCTATTTCGCTTCTACCAAGTCTCTAATCTCCAGCTGTTGACGTAGAAGGAAGAGAGGTAAAAAGGGCAACAGATAAGGATAAAATGTTACTGACCCAACTGGGCTTGAGCAGCTTCTGAGTATTGAATAAGAGCATTATCTTTCTTGTTGAAGAGAATCTTTACACGGAGGACGTCGCCATAGACCCCTGCGCAGCGCCCATTCCATACATTTTCTCTTCACTCAATCGATGAGACAGATTAGAAGAAAGTGAAAAGAAGAAGAGTGAATAAAGTAAGTAGACAGTCGGTATACGGTAGCATTGGCTGAAGAAGGAGAAGTGAAGGAAAGTCGAAGGAAGAAGTCGTGGAAGCGTACCGAATAGAGTGAAGAGGCAGTCTGGCGAGATGGTCTGCAACAGAGGGAAGGATAGCTATAGAGCAAATGCTTGATCATCTCCTTCCATGGTCCAGGAGGAGGCATGAAGGGAGGAGGAAGGGAGGAAGAAGGAAGGAGAGAGAAGGAGCAACGAGAGAAGAGAGACGTTCCGTCATACATTCTAAAAGAGAGAAGTTCCACTGAACTTGCTTCTCACATTTTCTGTCTATTGTGTAGTGTCCAGGCTTGTTGATTTGAATTGAGGAAAGATAAATCAAAGAACAGTTTACATCGAGAGGTAAAAGATTCCGATGTACGGAGAAATGTTGGACGTGTCGCATGCACAAGCACAAGAGAGAAGAATGAAATAATGGAGAAGGGGAGGGAGCCTCCGAACCATTATCGACTGATTCATTGATTGGATCTGATTGTGTCTAATCGATAATGATTGGGTGATAGATCTATAGGACAGGGCAGTCTATCGGGAAGAAGGTTTGTATGGAAAGTATGTGAACGAACCTTGTCTTCTAGATTGGAAACGAGGATGACGGGGGTGGTGACGGACGCGGCTGCGGCTGCTGCGGCCATCTGCATGCGGAGAGGGGAGAGAGCGGATGGGAGTCCGAGGGAGGGGAGATAGGGGTTCAGACCCATGGAGGCAGCGTCCATCCCTCCAGCTCCACCTCCTCCTGCAAACGACGCCATCATTCTGCCTCCACCGTTCATCGAGTAGTAATCTATAGCAGCCATATTCCTCATAACTCTTCAATGGAACACACGACAACACGCAGACTCCCACGGATATGATATCGGGGAACACAGAACAAACGATGGTGCTGGAGTGATGGGAAGAACTCACCAAGAAAGGATAGATCACTGAGTGTAGGCATCTGCTGGGGCTGCGGGGGGAGGAAGGCGGCGGCCGCCATCGGATTGGCCAGCGTGAACGGCATCGAGAACGGACTGTTCGGCAGCACCGATGGAAGCTGACCCTGCAGCGTTGCTGCCGCCGCTGCAATGCACGACTGTTTGAAGTTCATGAGTCTAACCATCCACCATTCCTGTGCGATAAAGATTGATTGATTGATTGAGTCTGCGGGTTACTGTAAGCTGTTCCGAACGAACCACCGAGTGAGTTTCTCCATTCCGATAGAGGAATGGAATCGAAAGCACATGCGTGGGAATCCACAAAAAGTGAGCCTACTCTCAGTTCGTGACGTAGAGTCTCACCTAAGCTGAGTTGCTGCTCAAGTGTCAACTCCCCCGAGGGAAGATTCGGGTTGGTGTAATCGCGAGACTTGTCGTTGTTGTACTTGATGTTGAGTGTGGAGAGTTTGCTGGAAGGTGGAGAGTGGTGAGTAGTTTGAGGGATTGAGTGTGTTCTCACCTGTAGTCGATGCGTAGAGTGCAGCATCCCTGGTAGACGTTCTGGTTATCGAGCGCTGCTCTGGCAGCAGATGCGGACGTTGCCTCCGAGAGCTGGATCAGCGCTTGGAACGTGTCTGCAAGCCATCCACTTTACTCCCTTCCATCCCTATCTCTCACTCCCATCAACTTCTCATCAACTTACTGTTTTTGTTGAAAGTGATAATCCGGAGAACCTTGCCGTAGCGAGCAAAGACCTGGAACGATGCATCTTGACCGATTGCTCACGATTAAAGACTGCTCAACGTTGCTCACCGAGTACAAGATATCAAGAGTGATAGGATAGAGCATGTTCTCGATGATTATGCGAAGGACAGCGTTCGGCGTCTGCTGGATTCCCGTAGAGATATCCAGCTGCGAGGCCGTCGACGAAAGCTGACCACTCTGCAAACTCCACATTCAGCTTTTTTACTTCAAGTAACTCCATTTTTTCAATCTACGCATTGTTCTGCTGTTTAGCACCGATGGTTCGAAAGACCTGATGATCGCCGTTTGCGTTGAGATGCGCGGGCGACGTGGAGCATCCAGGTGATAGTATCGAAGATGCCATTTTGCTTCTCTTGCCAGGACCGGCGGGTTTGCCTTCCCACTGGCAGAGTGGCGCGCGCTTGCCGAGTATGGTGCTGAGCGAATTGCCATGCATCCCACTCTGGCCTCCGGACCCACGCACGCCACCACCATACCCTCCATTCATACTCGATGGAAGCATTAGAGATGATAGTGATAGTGATTGTTGGATATGAGGAGGGAGAGGAGGGGGAGGAGGAATGGCAGAGAGAGCGGAGGCAGAGGCTGCCAGCATCATCGGCGATGCCAGCATGAACGGAGTACTCAGCATGATACGAGTTATGACTGCACTGACAACACTGACAACTGATGCGAGATACTAGTATGATGAGAGATAGGGAGAAGCAGGGGCAGGAGGAGGAGGGGCTGCATAGCAACGCCCTTGTGGAAGGAATGAGGAGGAGGAGGATTGAGAGGTGGAGGAGGAGGAGGAGGAGGATGGGTAATGTAGAGTGTGAACGAGAATGAGACGAGAGGGAGAGGAGGCAGAAGCGGTAGAAGACGATGTAGAGGAGGACAAAGAATAGGCAGAGAATGAGGCGCGAGGAGGCGGACGGTAAGTGGACTTATATCGAGTGGAGAGATGAGATGAGGCAGACGAGCACAGACACCAACAATGACAATGAAACATTGTTGGATGTAAGCGATGGAGGATGGAGGAGAGGAGGATTCTCGATGGATGTGAGCGACGGACTGTGCAACAATTTGTTCAGGAGCCGGGCATCGAGTTATCGTCTGTGCTCGGCATGCGCTCCGTGTCGTGTTTGATAGAGAGAATGGGCTAGGAAATGAGAATTGAGGAGAGGGAGGAGGGAGAGGAAGCCGCTGACCAAGTAATGAAGGAATGGAAGAGACAGCACGAGCATAAAGGGAAGGATTGCATCGAGTGTGTGTGAGGGCAGGAGAAGCCCGTCGAGATGGAGAAGGATATATTGAAGGAGTGGAGTGCATGTACAGAGGGACATGACCTGTCCAATCAGTATGTCGACGGGAGAAGCTAGGGGGGAGGATGAGTCGTGCATCATCATCCCACATCACATCCATCTCCTCCTCCCTCATTCCTCCTCTCCATCCTTCTCGCGCCACAATAAAATGGCCCGCTACTCAAACTTCTCATTTCCACTATTTTATGCGCGTCCTGTGCACAAAATGAAATAAAGCGAGGCAAAAAGAAAAGAAGAGAAAACGGAGGCCTACGAAAATGAGGAAAAGGTTGAAGAATGAATGAATTGAAGAAGAGAGGAGAGAGGGAGGAGAGGATGAGGGAAGATTGGAGCTTGGATGACCGACTATATGAGTGTGGCGGTGGTGTGAGACCGGCTGCATATTGTCTCATCCGAAGGTCCTCTATACGATGACATTCATTCCACCTCTCTCTCTCAGCCTCTCCCTACTCTCCTCACCACCCAAAGCATGTGCAAGAATGTGCGAAGTGAGAGGGAGCAGGGAAGGAGGAGAAGCTGTCGCTTGTGTCGCTTGTACGAGGATGAACACACGAATAATGCAATGGAAGCACCACCGCCCAATTTATCGCATGACGAGAGCGTCTTCAATTAGACGGTAAGAGGACGGGAGCCCACCACTTGACGCCCATGAACAGTCCGCATGTCTAGCCAGTCTCATACGGGACTCCGTTTCTGCTGTCATCCAGGGGACCGGCACATCAACTCTTCTATCAGTGCACGTGAATAGAAAATAGAGACAGGGCGGCAGCTACAAAATGGAAAGACTCGAGTCGTTCGGGGAAGCGCGAGGGAAGGGTACATTGTGGTGTCATCTCCTATTGGCAAAATGTCCTTCTTTCTCCCTCTTTGTGAATACAAATGTACAGATACGAAAAAAGAGAGAGAGAGAGAGATAGAGAGAGAGAGAGAGAGAGAGAGAGAGAGAGAGAGAGAGAGAAGAGAGAGAGAAGAGAGAGAGAGAGAGAGAGAGAGAGAGAGAGAGAGAGAGAGAGAGAGAGAGAGAGAGAGAGAGAGATCTGGATTATGGTGGATGGGATAGACCGGCAAGAAGAGATAGATAAATGCAAGAAGTGAGAGCAAGCGAGAGAAACGAACGTGAAAGATATAGCACAAGAGGAGAACATTCAAAACGCCGAGGAGAGAGAGAGAAAAGTCTAAATAGATAGTTTCACTTGCTAACAATGAGGAGTAGAGCGAGGACTCCGCCCGCCGAGACCCAATGACTGTCCTCAGTTGAAGTCCAGCATACTTCATCAAATAAATTAGTAACGGATGTGGATGGTGGCCACAAGCAAAAGGGCGGGGAGGAGAGAGAGAAAGAGAAAGAAGATGTGAAAGAAGACTGGAGTAATGGTGGATGAGAAAAAGAATGAATAGAGAGCCGGAGGAAGCGGGGCTGGTGGAGGAGGAGGAGATGGGGGAATATGGTTGTGGTACGCCTTCATGAGGAAGCTCTGGAAGAGGAGAGGACGATGAGGGGAGAGGAGCAATAGATAGTTAGGAAATGAAGAGAGAAAGAGGATAAAGTGAGAAGAAACTTATTCTGACCAGCAAGTGGACGCGAGATAGAAAATATGAAAGAGAAAGAAGCGATTAATTATGTGGAGGAATGAGAGAAAGGAAAGGGAGAATGGGGCTTGGATGCGGATTTGAGAGAAGAAATGAAGAGAGTGAAATTAGGAGGATATGAGCTGCCCCCAGGCGGCAATGCGTGATGAGCAGAGGGGAGGAGAAGCGCGTGTCCGTGTAGTTTCCATCTGTTTTGCCCCAGCGTGCAGCCCACCGCCCGCGCCTCGCAGCTTCCATCCAACATCTCCAACTCTTCAGCGCTGACTACCATGTTCCCACTAGATCTATAGGTCAACAGAGTCGTCCAGAGTGTTTCTCGGTGCTGACAGCAGAACAATCTATCAAGTAGCGATATCGAATAGCAGACCTCGTTCTTGCCATTCTCTCCGTTCCTCCTGCTGTTGTCTGTCTTCAGTTCTTGATGCGTGGAGAACTGTGCGAATATCGTCTTGCCTCGAACCTGATGATCACGATGACGAGATGAACGAGTTCATTTGCAGCCCCGGCTGCAGCTGTTCACTGGCTGGCTGGCTGGCTCAGAGCACAGCGTTCGTCCAGCACATGTGTTCGCCATGTGTGATTCCGAATGCTTCTTTATCTCTCTTCCTCTCTCTCGTAATATTTTTCTTCATTTTTTCTCTCTTTTTCATTTCTCTCCTCTCCCACTCGATGAAACTCGCATGGGCACTCACCTGCACTGGAATGATATCGAGCGATTTGACGATGGAAATGGCTCCATTCTCATCTTCAAACTCAACGAATGCCTGCAAGATGCAAGTCTCTCATCCCTTCTTCTATCTTTGATCGACTCACTTGATTTTTGCCTTTGAGAAGCAGAAGATTGGATACACGGCCATGGGGAGCGCAGAGTTGGATGATCTCCATCTCGATCATGTCCGATGGAATATTGCGTAGATGAACAACACGAGATGGACGAGTTGTCGAGGCTGAGGACGAAGACGCGCCCAGTGAAGAGTTCGCCTGATGAACACCACGTCTTTTTCATGATTTCGCCATAGCTATGAATAAAGCATGCTTCTCAAGCTTCTCCAGGATCATCGAAGAGTCGTAATTTTTAGGTCGGCATAGTTGACTCCCGATGAGTGTGACTTACATGATTGGCAGGTGCAGTAGTGAGGGGCGATCCGGCATAGAAGGCGGCTGGGAGGGGGAGGTGGGAGGACGAGAAGATGGGCATCATCGACGCTGTCGAACAGTCCAATTTTGCCTGCAACAAAATCCGTATAAAACTTCCTTTGAACATGTTCAGAGTTCCTGTAGACCTGAATCCGTACGTTGGTTTTCGAATTCTGTACAGTAGACAGTAACGGACAGATTTTGGTCGGTACGGATTTCTGAACACATCTGTATTTTTCGTTCAATCTTCTGTTCCTTTATACAAAACATCTCTCATGAATGAAGAAAAAATGAGGTTGAAATAAGAACCTTTTTGGCTTCCTGCTCAACAGTCATGAAAGCTTGCAGTAGATGAGGGTTGGATGGCAGCGACGACACCAGATCATCCGCACTTCGCTGAAACATCCTCTCATCTACCACTCTGCGCTCCTTCTGAAGCCCCCCAGCAAGCACTCTGAGAAGCCCCTACACTCTGCTACCCCCTGATCCGACTACTCCACCACCCAACCGCTGAACCTTGAGCAGCATGATGAGAGTGAAGAAATGGCATGAATGAACGATGGGACTGATTGAGGTTGTTATGACCAAACCGACTAGGTCCTGCTGTCTGCGATATGTGAGAAGACGACGACTTGCTAATGGGAGGGAGGTCGTTGAGGAAGGAGGAAGGGCGATGGGAGAGGAGGAGGAGGGGGGTGGGGAGCATCGATGGAGCAGCTCCTCGCCGAAGATGGACACAGCTTCTTCACGAGCCCAATTACTTATTCGGACGAGATAGAGAGAGGCAGAGAGAGAGAACGAAGAAGGAGAGAGAGAATGACTGGATAGAGAACAGAATAAATGAGTGTGTTGAACCTGTGCGGGTCGTGCAGGCATGGATGGGTGGATATCTTCTCACCTTAGACATGGAGGAGGACAGGCGAGAAACGTCGAAGCGGCTGACAATGCATGGAAATATGGAGGTAAGCGATGGGCGGACTGCAATGAATCAGGAGGGGAGCTGGGCCGAGTGGAGAGACGCCGAGACGCTCGACACGTCATTACAATGCTCGAAGTGCGAACGCAATGAATCACAACAATATTTCCATCGATTGTTCCGTATGATAGAGAGACTGATAGAGAATAATGTGTGAATATGTCTTGAATGGAGATGGCGAGTGGATGGAGGACGGGAAATGTTGCCGGAGGTGTAGTCGTGTAGGAGTGAGAGGTGCGGGGATGGAGAGTGCAGGGGAATCAGAAGGAGATGGAAGGTTGGAAGACGAGGAGGGATGGAAGAGAAAGAAGAGAAGAAGGCAGAAGAAGTGAAGAGTGGGTGAGTGAATGAACGGTAGCGAAGACAAACAGTACGGGTGTCAAAAGGAGGAAAGTATTCTTGCGCGAGATACAGAAAGGAGGATGGAGAGATGTAGGGGCGAGGAGGTGAAGGAGAAGTACGAAGGGAAGTGAATGCAGACTGAGTAGGTGGACTGGCAGACAGCCCACACTATGCCAACTCGATGAGGTGATGAAAAGTGTGCAGCGAGAAAGTCAAAACGACCCTCTACCATATGTAATCCCGCGGTCTTCGCCCTTTCCACACTTCCTCCTCATTCTTCGCTCCATCATCGCATCTCCACGACATTCACTCTCCCCCTCTCAATGCTTCACATTCCTTCCTGCCGAATTTTCGCATTGATTTGAATATTGTGGGAAGGTGTGGATGTTGAATCGGATGAAAGTGTGTGAGAACGTCGAAATAGAGAAGGTAAATGTACCTTGAGAAGTCGGTTGTGTCGTAGTAGAATGGGCGGATGGGGGATGAATGGAGTGGAGATTGCCGAAGGGAGCATGGCGGAGCTGCCGTGGATGATGCCCCGATTGACGTCGATTCACACACTGAAATGCAGGCAGGAAAGGTAGACGGGATGGACTTGCGACTACGCGAGAGAGACGAGCCTCGATTCTATTCCAGTGAGGATGTAGAATATGATTAGGGAAGACTTCAGGTGGATTGAGGAAGAGGAGGAAGCCCAGGGTGAGCGGATGAGACGCCCACTGAGAGACCGAGAGGAAGGGGATAGACGACGACGACGAGTAGGAAATGGAGGATATCTTGAGAGATATGAACGATGTCGAGATGATTCGAAATGCGGCGAGAGAGAGAGAGGGGGGATAGGAGGGAGTGTAAAGTAGGATAGGCGGTCTTGGAGGATCGTCAGCGTTGAGCGATGAAGATGAGGAAAGTGAGCCGGGCGCTGATGGAGGTGTTAAGAGGGGGTCCGAAGCTCCTCGAGAAGCAATCTCTTTCTCTCTCCTCCCCCTCCCCCCCTCTCTCTCTCTCCCCCTCTACATGCCTTCATGCCTCTCCTCCATGTCAGTCCTCCAATCTAAGATTGCCCCGCCGTTTCGCTCTTCTTCCCTTCAATGCAACCACTCCAAATCTACTATCTACTACTTTATTTCGATTGAGAGAGAACACAACCGACAGAGCAAAAAACGTAGAGGGAGGCCAACACACAGATACACACTCGATTCGAGATGTTGACTTACAAACAAACGGATAATAAATAAGGGTGAGAGAGAGTTGGTGTCCGAATGGTATGGCATCCCTCTCATTCATAGAATATAATGGAGAGCGTTGGCTAGCAGATTGATGTCGGATCGTAGCGAATTTACTGCGCCAAGTAGAGAGAGTTTGTTGTTGAGGACCTGAGATGGAGCGATGAGACCGAGTCTCGGATTAGAGTCTAGGAGATGGCAGATGATAAGCAACTAGCCTCGACGCATTCTGTGTACGCGTTGTAGCGCACGACGAACGGACGCTTCATCGATGACGTGAACATTCTGATGGAGCATATCGATTGCAATGGCAGAAGTGATACTTGGTTGTCCCACCTCAACTTGGACTGAGCTTCTTCGAAATTCGAGTGTAGAAGTACGCAGCTTGGAAGGTGGTGATCAAGCATTCCTGCTCCACCACTCGATCCGGATCGAAGCGATAAATCGATGGAGCGCCTTCGATCGCGTGCTCAACACACCAATTTTCGCTTTCTCACGTCCAATCACGTTCAAAATGATTGATTCAGTCACCTTCAACTCTTCCGCAGAAGAGAGCAAACCGGCCCCGTAAACTTTATACTTGTTCTCAGACGTGAGCTTGTCCGCGTGGGAATCGCACGATAGGCCGAATTCGATAGAGAAGAAGTACAGCTGAGCGAAGGGAGTTCATTGATTGGATTGAGAGAGGACTGACCGTGGCCAGTTTGGACAAGTCCTCTTCACTCGCTCCGAGCGATGCAAGGCCGATTTCCTGTGAGAACTGCGCGAAGTCCGAGTCAGCGAAGAGAGCCATGTGCCCCATCAACTCGTGCACCGTGTCGCTGCCATGTTTCGGTCCAGTCAGTTGAAGAATGTGAAGTATGGATAGGACAACTCACGGCTCGGGTGTGTAGAATGGATTCGCAGAGTGTCGCACATACTGCGTGCAGAAGAAAACGCGGAACGCGAGTCCGGCAAGGAAATCGCGCGCGGATAGGTATCCGGCCACCGGACGCACGCGGAACCCCGTCTTGGCTGCATATGAACTCATTCTCTCATGATCATCTGAACCTTTACCGTACCTTTCAGGAAGTTCGAGATGTCTTCCAGCTGAGGAATATTATTCTCTGAGTATCCACAGTGACGTTCGAGCTGTTCGAAATTGAGCAGAAACTCTTCACAAGCATATCTGTCAAAAGATACTCAGTCATCTCCTGAAGGCAGCGACAAACTTTTGATGGAGCGCTCTCAGAGTTCGATAGATGATCGACCACGTTTCCTTCTCCGATGTCGTGTATTCGATCCGAGGAATCGGTTGACCGCTGAAGTTTATCTTCTCTACCAAGATCCGATTTTCTCCGGACTGACTGCTTGTAATTCAACGCGATATCAGCAAACATCATGCGACGCTTGCGATAAACTTCGTCTTTGAATCCCTGCAAATTTCCCAATTTTCCGGTACTGGAATATTTCTGAACTCGTAACTGTTCTCTTTTATAGGATCAGGATTCCATAAAACTATGTGTTGCGCACTGCTAGAGTCATCTATAGATTCAAAACGTGCGCCTATTTTGTTCAGAACAACCACGTGTCTTACGATCGCTGGAGCCACTGCCGGAAAAGTACTCTCAAATCGCCAATGAACAGAAAAAGAAATTTCAGTGGATGTAAATATCAGCTTCTGTAATCTCGGATCACAAACCGGGTGATCAGCATCGAGTCCAGCACCGTACATGATGACCTTCTTCGAGCAGATATCCAGATCGTAGATGCTCTTCGGGAACCATTGAGCACCCGTGATTGCATCTACAGACAACTATTCATAGTCCATCTCTCATCTCTCATCAGCTCACGAACCATTTGTTCCAGGCTCGATAAACTTGTCTTGCGTGTGGGGAGTGGGAGCAACCGTCGACGACACTTGTTGCACCTGATACAGCCATCCCGCTCGGGAGTGAGTGGATCAGGATATAAACATACGGAAAGTCCATTTGCATTGAGTGCCCGTTGGATGTCATCGCTGGCCAGCCCCGAGGGAAGTTCCATCTCCACGAGCAAATCCATACCCTCTCCATCGATCGAATCGCGCGTTTCGAGATGCTTCACCATTACTGATTTCTGAAAAAAGTTCGATTTTTCACTTTAGCTGTGCCTGTTTTTCAACCAGTCTTTTCGTAAATTGGGAAATTACCTGCCTTGAATGACTCATGCACAGATCGTCTCATTCGCTTTCTCTCCACCATCTTGATTACAGTATATGGTATCCCGAAGAGAAAAGACGTGAAGTTTTTTTTTCAAACTAGAGATCAGCAATCAAAACACTATCGTTATCAGCTCCAGCAGTTTTTCTCTATATATCTGTGCCCCAGGGCTGATAACGTACAACTTGCACGTTCCATAAACTGGCGGGAATCGCTTCCCGATATGATTCAAGTCACGAATGGATACGCATGCGTACACTTCTCACTGATAAGAAACCAAACGATGATCCAATTTGTTTCAATAGTTTCGCAGTGTTCACCTTGGGCTTATTTCGTGTGATGCTATGACTGATAAGATTGGGAGAGAGATCGTACTATGGACAGTTTTGGGTGATCTGATCATCGCACATCGTTCACTGTGACGATCTCACTATGTGAATGATGTGATATGGCAACTGACAGGAATGGCAGTGAGTGTGCAAGCGAGGGCGCTGGAGTGTCGATCAGTCTTGACGATGACAGTGAGGACCTTGAGCCCCTCGTCGTCCTCCTCGATGGCGAGCTCACGCTCAACCGGCAACTCTTCCAACGTCATGATAGATACACTTCCTTCTTCTCGCCTACACTAACTATTCCTCTATACCATTTCCATTCGCTTATAAAGAGACCAGAAGATGTACGTTTTTTTCCTTTTTTCTTCTCATGACAACCAAAGTTTGCGTCATCAGCTAAATATAGTTATTGTTCATCGTTTGATGTTTGGGCGGTGAGAAAGAGCTGGCTTACTCTGAGGACGCGAAGATCTTCTTCGGGGACGAATGGAATGCCGAGACTTCCCGATCGACGGAATCGGACCTTGAACTCCTCCAACTGCGAGCCGCCGCCGGTGCTGAACGATCCACTCCCACTGTTCCATCCCTCCACACTCCTCCTCTCATTCCATCCAACCTATTCACACAGCTCCCACGCAGGTCGTACCATAAACATTCAACAATGAAACTTGCTACTTCTTTTTGAAAGTATCAAAAGTGTAAAGTTGTGCCGAGGGGAATATGAATTCCAGTTGATCTTTTCCGAACTTTTAGAACGGAAAAAGGTGAAAAAGAGCAAGGAGTGGGGGTAGAACCTGGCTGTTGATAGAGTTCTCTTTGCCGGCTGTTTCTGATTGTAGTAGAGGAATTTCATCGCTGACGCCATCGTGGATGAGAGAGAAGCGAGCACGAATCTGGAAGAGATTTCATCCCAGCAGAAACGAGCGAGCCGACTTTTGGGGTTTCTCAACGCAGAGTGCAACGGACAAGAGGAAAAAGACAAGAAAGAGGCGAACGGCTGAGCGGAAGCGGCGAATAGATGAAGGTGAAGAGAAGCCGCAGCTTCAATTTATACGAGGAGCTAGCATGGAGCGGAGGAGGATGAGCAGAGGAGGATTGATGGGTGATGGAGATGGAGCGGTGGAGGATGCGAGGGGCGGTAGAGATTCGCTACGTCCACGTCAATACACGGCGACGTCAGAGTGGAAGCAGGACAGAAGGGTGTGAGTGAGAGCGGAGGAAAGAAGGCTAAGACATGCGTGGGACAGCGATACGCCACCTCCTCATGAATTACCCACGATCTTCATGGGAAAACTGACGAGAGTCTCTTGGCGGCTCCCTCCATGCTTATCCCCAATCCGCAACTTCTTCAAACTGCACTCTCTGATTTTTATCGACAACGAGATGATCAATAACAAAGAATAGTGGTTATGATCACACGTCCTTCTTGTGCTTGATGACAGTAGCGTATCGTTCGGTGAGTGCGAAGAGAAGCGATGCGCCAGCACCAGCTCCGATGAGGACGAACGCGCCCGCGACGTCGTGGAACGAGAGAGGAGTGCCCACTCGAGATGACTGCAAATCCAGATTTCAATCTGTCAACTTGCTAACGAATTTGGATTTGTTGTGTTTGAAATCATGATGACAGAGCGTGAGGGTTACAGTATTGCGATAGCGTGTTTTGCTCGAATCGCAATGCGATGATTGATATGGGCATGAACTGTGGTGCGTTGCAAGCCAACTGACAGGCTCATCGTCCGATTCTTTGCAGCGAAGTGGATTCGAGAGATACCCGTCATCCCGCATGTATTTGTCGTACGTTTTAGTCTGAATGATGACCTTTTCTGCACTGTCGAGAATAGATGAAGAGAAGAGAGACAGAGGAGAAAGGGAGAAGAAAGAGTGGGTGGATGGTTCGGAGTGCGCCTTGCTCGCACAATAAAAGTCTCCAATTGAATCATGGCTCGATTCCATGCGGATAGAATGGTGGAGCCACGACGAAATGCGAAATGCATAGTTAGCAGGCCCAGCGATGATTGAGCTGAACTGTTCGTATCCATTCACTTCCTTTCCCCACTCACTATTGTTGACGACGACGAGGGAACACTGTCTACGTGCTTGGAACACTGTGTTAGAATCTTCTGCAACGCGTAATCAATTTGATCGTTCCAGATTTGGTTCCATGAGTGGTAGTTTGTTGAG
>CAVOJK010000138.1:0-17435 GCA_963695495.1 Hololepta plana | reverse complement strand
CGTTAATTTGGCAGATTCCACACTCTCGGAATAATCAGAAAATAATGTTGATTCTTAGAGCAATTCACATCTTTCTGCTGAGTCAGAAGATCACACGGATCGAATTGCAAACTGCGGTGAGAGTATGCAAGAGTGGGGACAATAATGGCTACCACTGTTAGAACATGATCAAATCTTAATAGTTAAAACTTGATCAGTAAAATATTCCCGACGATAGAACTTCCCATTAGTTTATTATCGTTAGCAGATATGCTGCGGCCACTGCAGAGAAGTTCTCTTTGATCGTTTTGCCTGGTTTATTCTTTGTTCCTGTCATAGGCACAAACGAACTGATTATTCCGTCATTCTGTCCATTGCATAGTTTGTAACTTCCGTTTCCATGAACTATGTCATCGTTTCTCTCTCCCGCTCTCCCTCCATCCCTCTCCCTTTTTCTCTTTCCCTCTCTCCCTTTCTCTCTCTCTTTCTTCCTCTCTCTCCCTCCATCCCTCTCTCTCTCCCCCCACTCTCTCTCTCCCCCCTCTCTCCTCTCTCTCTCGTGCTCAGCTTCGAACACCATCGTCATGGCATTCTGCTACTCAACAGCTTATTGTACCATGACTACCACCTTTGTCTCGCAAACGCTAATTTAATTATCTAGCTTGACACGCCTGAGAAGATAGAGAGGTAAGAGGGAGCAGATGAGCGTGTGGGAGAAGGGGGGAGAGAAAAGAAAAAGAGAGAGGGGGGATAGAGAGAGAGGGAAAGAGACAGAGAGACAGAGAGAGAGGGAGAGAGAGAGGAAGAGGGAGAGAGAATAGATGAGAAGTAAAATGAAGCTGTATGTCTTTTTGTTTTGAGGTCACACATACACACACAGGAGGTCGAACTCCTTGCATGTCTCTTACTTCATCGCTTCGGCTTACCTATCGAGATATCTCTCTTTTGCTATTTTCTCATGTCATTCCATTCCTCTGTTCGCCCTTTTTTGTACAGCCGTTTCGGCGTACCTTTTGCCTCTCCTGCTGGATATCCGCTTCTTGTTTCCATGATCTCTCCTTCCACTCTCTCTCTCCCCTCTCTCTCTCTCTCTCTCTCTCTCTCTCTCTCTCTCTCTCTTCCTCTCACTCTCTATCCAGCTTTCTCTCGATCTTCCTAAGTTGTAAATTAGCGATTCAAGTCTTTTGTACAAGTGTGTCTGAGAAGCGCGTTTGCTCGAATGGCAAACAAAAAAAACCCTTGATCGACATCTCGTTTGATTGTATTTGAGTGATCGGGCCAAGGTTGATCCCCCCCCCCACAGTTTGATTAACTTGATCTTTGAAATCATGACTATTCACACTGAATTCAACTAGATTCGATCGAGATTCCACTTGAGGCATGAGAACAGCCTATCACATTGAGGAGCGAAAAGAACACGAAACAGCCTGGTATCTCTTCTCAAGTGAACTCTCTCGGGCATACGATTCTAGTTCGACTATATTCCTGATGATGATTTGTGACCGAACTTTACCAAAAGATGAAAGCGGCGTGAGAGATCACTCGATCCTTTGTTGCCAAGAATTCCATGTTTGTCGCCCAGAGCGCTAGCGTTAGGATTTTTACAATCGCTCATAAAATGACTACTCAATGTCAGAAGGGATGATAATGTGCGCAAGTTTTGTGAAGTCGAGAACAAGTGGGCGAGAGGCGGAGGAGAGAAGAGAGAGTTAGTTGGAGAGAAAGAACGAAAGAGACCATAAATCACTTTTCTCCTCCTTCTAGGAGCTCTGCTTCTCATGGTTTTAAGCTTTTATCAGATGCAAAGTTCACAGTTCACAGCTGATGGGCTCCTGCGAGTGCATTTCCATTAGTGCTTTCTCTCTCCTCTCTCTCCTTTCTCTCTCTCTCTCCCTCCCTCCCTCTCCCCCCCTCTCTCTATCTCTCTCTCTTTCATCTCCTCTTCCCTCATACCTCCTCTTTTTCATACAGTATACCTGTAGCTCAAGAGGGACGTGTGTGTACTGATCTGTGCGGTTCTTTCATCTTTATAAGCTGCCTTGAGCTCACGTCTCTCTCCATGAACTTTTGGTGAGAGTGATTGCGTGATTGCAGTGTTCGTGTGTCCTTTTTTCCATGTCATCTTTCCATGTCATCTGTATATTCATCATTTTTTTTTCTTTTTCGATCATGCAGATTAGCTGATTACAAAGTTTTTGCAGCTTTCTTTTTTATTGCTGTTTCATTTCTTTTTCTTGCCTATTCGATCATGAACTCTCTGATTTCTATTGTTATTCTCCAGTTTTCGCAACATGCAACTTGGTCAGGAACTATTTTCGATGTGTTGGTTTCCGGTTGAGACCTTTATTGATTGACTTAATGGTTGATCCTAAGCTTGATTAATCGATTGTTTGCAGATGGGTGGCAGCAGTCGTCTCGCAGTCTACGGTCTCTGTCTAGCAGCAGCTCTCGCTTCTGCACTAGCTCAAACGGAGATCAAGGATGCCATCTATCAGATTCAAGGCGTCGACGTTGTTGGTTAGTTCACGCTCTCTCTCTCTCTCTCTCTCTCTCTCTCTCTCTCTTTCTCTCTCTCCTTCTCTCTTTCTCTCTCTCTCTCTCTTTCTCTCTTTCTCTCTCTTTCTCTCTCTCTCTCTTGCAATCTCTCCCTCTTTCTCTCTCTTTCTTTCTCTCTCTCTCTTGCAATCTCTCCCTCTTTCTCTCTCTTTCTCTCTCTCTTGCAATCTCTCCCTCTTTCTCTCTCGTTCTCTCTCTCTTGCAATCTCTCCCTCTTTCTCTTTTTCTCTCTCTCCCACATCTCTCATGTCTTGCTCTCAAAGATCTGTAGAATCCTTTTCGCTCATCCCCGCACATGAAAAATTTGATTTTTAAAAAAGGGTGATCTCCGTATCGATACTGGTAATTGCTGCTTTCAGACGATCTCGGCGTCTCAGAAGTGACGCGCTCTGAATCCGTCGCTCGCCGTCGACGCGATACCGAGGTATTTTGGGTTTCGGATACCTGAATCGGAATTGTGTTCCGGGTGGACGAATCGAAGCCTTTTTCCAAATGCTGTCTTCATTGGAAACTCGTAGACAGCGAATATTCGTATTCTACAAGCTGTGCTACACGGATAAGGACTGTTCACGGGTGACTAGATATCCACTTTTTCCAGAGGCGTAGACTGCGGGGTAGTTTCACTCTGCTGTAGATTGCTGAGTTTTAGCTTGATTTCCAGCTTTTATCCGAGATTTCATGACGGAAACTGATTTCGAAAACTGCGAAAAAGTAATGCGCCGGTACAGAAGCTAAAGCGCTCATTCTCTGCTGCTTCTCGGCGCCAAGCCGGCTACGAGAGCGGTGGTCCTGCCACGCCGCCTCAGGTACTGTAGCTCCGCCCACTCTTTCTAGGCTGCTATCGAGTCCGCATCCGAATCCGCGCCCGCATCCGCTGCCGCTCGTGCTTATGCCGTTCCGCAATTTGCGGGCGCTCGCTTCCCTCAGCCAAACGCTGCCTATCAGCAATTCCCACAGCAGCAGCCACAGCTTTTGCCTCTGGCGCCTGCGCAAGCTTCCTATTCATTCTCTCAGCCAATTTTGCGCAATGCTGGAGGCAGGCCACAGCAGGTGTGCAAGCTTTATGATTGAACGATTGATTGATTGAGCACAGATTTTTGATCTACTGATCCTGAACACACAATATTCTGATAACGTCTGAAACATCAATCGTAACACGTGTTTGTCAAACTCAACTTCATCCACTCCCACGTGTTGATGAATTTCTCGCAAGTGTTTCTGACTTTCCAACATAACGAATCAATCAATGTCAAACGAATTGCTTCTGCACACGAAACTTTGCAACCCTCCCTCTCAGCTAGCGCAACAGCAGCAGCCCGTAGTCTATCAGCAACAGCAATTTGCGCAACAGCAGTTCGCTCCGCTCGCTCAGCAACCGCAACAGCAGACGGCCGTTGCGCGCACGCCCGCACCGCTACGCGTCGCCGCTACTCAACAGCCACTCGTTGCTCCACCTCCTCAGCAACAGCTGCAACTGAGCGCCGTTGCTCAAAAGGCAACAGCTGCTGCAGCTTTTTCAACGCAAAAAGCTGCCCTGCATCGACGACAACTTTCAGGATATGAAGAGCCACAGCCGGTATTGTTGTGATTCTAGAAGGAACATAATTTCTGACATGCCTTTTGTATTCAATATACCACAAGCTGTGGGACGCGCTCAAATCAGAGATTCCGACATTTTCTAAGGATCTCGAGAGATTCGAGCGTGTTCCACAGTTCGGTACATTGGATTTCTCTACAAAATGTGTGATTTCGCCTGGAAACCTGGGTACTACTGTCAACGACCGATTGGTGGAGCGTTTGGATACTGTAAAAACTACCGATGTCTCCGTGTTCACAATTATAGTCGACCGCGAGCCGTATGTCCAATCGCAGTCCACTTGAGACAGCGCTACGGCCAACTCTCACATTGAAAGCAAGAGGGGTGTTGAGACCGGTTTTCACATTGAGAGCAGGTGAGGAAGACTGTTTTGGACATTGGGAGCAGGAGTGCGTGAGACATGAATCGAGCTGTCTCAAGTGGACTGCAATTTGACACACTGCTCTCTTTAGACTATATTTAGTGGACTCGACTCGCTCAGCTCTCCAGATCATTCAGTCGTTGACAGTGCTACGAGAAAGTGTCCGATAAATATAACAAAATGCATGGAAACACAATTCAATGACTCACAAATTAAAAAGTTGTTCTCCATTCAACTGACTGGTTGGGACTAAGGACGATACGATCGACCGAGAATGTCGTTTGGAGTGGCCTTTGTGTGCTCATGTACTGTCTACTAGGGTGGCGAAAACCGATACCGATATTGGGTTATCGGTTCATGCAGACGATAGGCGTTCAAAATGAAATCTAATACAAATAAAGGCTTCTCTGGCCGCTACAGTGACCGTAGAGAAAGCATCAACCAGAAATCAGTCTCCGGTCTGACGTTCTATCAAGAATATGTTTCAAAACCGATTATCGGTTATCGGTTTTCGCTACCCTACTGCCTACCGTAACCTCAACACTCTGCAGTGCTACAGTATACAAAGAAAATCAATGTCAGGCGCGCGTTTCTCCACAGCAGCCTGCTCCTCGCAAGAAGGTTAGCTTTTTTGAACCTCTCCGATAGAGTTCCGTTCTCCGCTGTCCTTGTCGGAAAGTTTCCCAGGGAAACGCCATTTCTAGGTTACTCCAGGTAGCATTTATGAAATCGATCATGGATTCTGGAAGTTATAATTTTCAATTTTGGACGAACCAAAGACTGGAACTCTCCAAGTTGATAGAATGGCAGTTTCACTACATACAATTACAGCAACTTGATACTGTGGAATTCGCTGATCGATTACTGACAAGATTATTGTTATTCTCAAAATCATAGTCGGCTGAGGGTATGTCCAATTACATTCCACTTGAGACAGCGCAACGGCCGATTCATGTCTCACTCCCTCTTGCTCTCCATGTGAAAAAACGGCCGTTGCGCCATCTCAGTTGGATTGCATTTGGACATACGGCTATGGTCCGACTATAGTAGCTCTCATAGCGCAATAATTCATGTGCAGGCAGGCGGCACTGGCTACTTCTACCCTGAACGCCGTCCGCTGCCTCTGCCCAAGTGCTTCCACAATCCTACGGGTACGGTATTCACAAATCCCTTCTTTCTACCGTAATCCCTACGTTGAACGCGGTTTGATCGTTGACAAGTGACACAGAAAGCCGGAACAATTTACGGAACTCTTAAGGTGTACTGTAGGAGATTCTCGACTCGTACAACCAGGAAAGAAAGCTTCGATTTGAATGGTCTAAATCCGGATAAAAGTAGCTTGGAGGTTTTTTTCTCGAAACGGAGAGCAGAGAAGACCGGGCAAGGAAGTGTTCAATAATATTCAACTTATCAATCAGGATACGTCTGTTGCAATGAACAGCTGAACGATCTGATTGTGGACACCTACACTCAGGTGGGTTACGGTGGGAATTTCCCCCACTCCATCGTTCTCTCCTCTTTCTTTCTCTCTCTCTCCCTCTCTCTTTCTAAAACTGACGATGGTTGAGCTATTTTAGTTGGAGCAGCGTCCCAAGTTCCATGCTTGCAACATTCAGCTGATCGCTACGCATCTCCAGGTGAGAAATCGGAATACTTTTATCAGTTGTTCGATCGCTGCGTTCGATTTTTTGGGTTTAGGACTGAAGTTATCTTTTCATTTTTGAACATCCGAGCATCGTGACGCACCTCTTCTACTCTTACAATTAGAGCTACAGTACGCTGCTCCCAGCTACGTTGACGGAAGTTATTATGCCCTTTGCTGAAATGTCTACGAGAAAAAATACGGTGAAATACGGTTGTGAATCAGAGTTACCGATGGGTCCTTGGTTCTAACACCGTATGGGTATCAGCGGTTTCTGACAGCGACTACCTGAGGCCACCTTCACATAAGTTCAAAAAAGTTGATCACTTGTAGCTCAACGCCCAAAAAGCTTTCAACACATCGTTTGAAACATTGGTCGGCTACGAAGACTTTGCCCAAAAGGTGAGCTTGACTGTTAATTTGAGGGTGCAGTCTCTAACTTGTTTTCGAATCAGAAGTTTTTCTATATTCCATGATTAAAGTACTGTGCTTCGAAGAAAATTGAATAGTGAGAGTGGCAAGGCACGCTGGAACTATCACAAACGAAATATTACAGGTTCACTTCAAAGGCGATCTTGTATGCAAAGTTGAACTGGCTGGCAGGTAAGAACGAGATCCATTCAGCGTTACGGTAGAAATATAAGATTCACTTTTAATAACTTCAAGCTCTCCGGTTCCAATTGCGACGAACAATGAAGAAAATTCGGAAATTCAAAATTTCCGGTTGAAAAATGTCAAGACGCCCAAGCGTTGTGTTCTTTCTTATTTCTCCGTCGGGAGTTCTCCAATGAAAATTGTGGCAAAGCTTCAGTGTAAAATGATGCTGCTTACTGTGAGATCTTCTCACTCAGATATATGCTGGCATACGGTACCGCGACAGATCGTTACAATCGCGGTATTCATAGCCCGCAACAGTTCAGGTATTATTCGAGAGAGGAATACGATACCTCAGCGATCCCACTGTACTCGAGTTGTGGATACTGTAGGCTCTACAGTACCTGTGCATTCACATGGTGTTTTCCCACTGCTGACATAGTTCATAGTGAATGAGAGTACATTCTCCAAAAAGCGGATCTATAGATTTATAGAATATATTTGCTAAAGAGTCATTTCGATTGTTAAACTTATTGAGAAACTTTTTTCAAAAACACAGCTTTTTCCAGAGAGAAGCGCGACGCGTTCGAATGGGGTGCTGCCACTGAAGAATCATGGAGCTCGATTCACTCCATGTTCATCTGATTAGATCCATCAACAATGTCGCTCGAGAGTCGTATGTTCACTCGAATCTATCAGACGCAGGAACGGCGATTTTCCGCATTGAGAACAGTAAAAATTACGGCTGTCGGGCGACTCCCCCTCCCTTCCGATCCACTTCTTGATCAATATTTATTTTACCCAGATGTAGATCACCCTCCCCCTCGCCACGTATCCTTCTGATTTTGAATTTATCAAAAAAAGGTAGCTTTCACAGTTAGGACATATCTCTTTGTGCCCATCCCCGTGCTTTCATCTTCGTATCAGATCTCTGCATTTTCATCGCATTCCACCTTCATTAGCACCACTTTTATATTTATTAGAAAAATTTTAATATATGCTTTTGTGATCTCGCTTTCAAATATGTCGAGCTTCCCCGCATTATCTGTTTGTTCGCCTAATAGAATTGAAATAAGAAAAATACCCTCAATGTGTGCCACGCGGATACTGTAGCGGCCTCACACAAAAGTGCATATGATGTGCATACCTCGAAATTTCAAACGCGTGCGTTCTCCACGCGACGCGGCGTGACCTCTCGTGGTCGAAAGCGTCGCGTGTTTTTCGTAGGTGCATTCTCGAAAATTTCCCTTGCCCAGTCAGGTTCTCTCTCCGAATTTGTGAGTGTTTCACCTTTATTCAACTTTCTATAATGATCAAACTTTCTAAAAAAATATTGGTAATTATCGCGTTTTCATGTATTGAGGCTAGCATGCTCTTTTTAGAAATTATAGTATCCATTTAAGGTTCGAAGGCTAAGTAAGTGCATTCATCGTAGAGTGGATTTGGCTACTTACGATTAGAGGAATCCTCTAGACGAGAAGACGTTACGTGTAGAGAAGAAGTGCCTTCGTGCTAAAGTTGTCACTGAGCCTCTCGCGTAGTATAACATCTCAGTCATGGTCAAAGCAGAAGTGAGTTTAGGCCTCAGGTTGTTTAGTTATTATTCAGATTATTATTATTCTAACTGGATTGAGGCTAGATCAGAACAAGTACAAGTAGATTTAGTGGTTTTGGCTTTGACTGTATTACATTATATGTTTTGCAGGATCAAAATGAGCACGGCGAGTCTGAGCACTTCCGCAAGATTTTCATCGGCGGCCTCACACCAAACACGACGGAAGATGTCAGTTGATTTCTCTTCTTGCTCACAGTGTTGAAAAGACGCCTATTGAGAAATAAATGTTTTGTATGCAAGAAAAGCTTTACTTCAAGACGATGCGCGAGTTCTACGGCAAATGGGGCGAGATCGTTGACGTAGTCGTCATGAAGGATCAGATGACGAAGCGCTCGCGTGGCTTCGGTTTCATAACCTACGCATCCAAGAATGAAGTGCGTTTTGGAGGTGTTTTCCGCATTATCAGTTTCAACAGCATCGAACACAGTATATCATGTACTTTTTAAAGGTCGACGAGTGCATGGCTAACCGCCCCCACGTCATCGATGGCAAGACTGTCGATCCAAAGCGCGCTGTACCTCGTGATGCCAACTCGAAGGGAGAAGCGAACGTCTCGTCGAAGAGACTCTACGTATCTGGCGTCCGCGAGGATCACACTGAAGACATGTTCTCGGTTCGTTTTTTTCCGGAAAGATGTCAGGGAAAGGTTCAGAGAAAGGATTGTGCCTTTTCATTTTCGAGCTCGATTGAAACAGTAATTTTAGGGCTACTTCTCCAAGTTCGGCACCGTCGAAAAGGTGGATATCGTCGCAGACAAGGCTACAGGCAAGCCCCGAGGCTTCGCCTTCATCACCTTTAACGATCACGACTCTGTGGATCAGTGCATTCTTATCAAGAGTCACACGATCAACGGATACCGATGTGACGTCAAGAAGGTGATTTTTTTTAGAAAAAACGTTATGAAAAAACAAATTGGTCTGGTATTTGGTAATGTGCATTATTTGACACTTAATTTTCAGGGCCTGACCAAAGAAGAGATGGCCAAGGCTCAACAGAACGAGAGAGATCGCGCTGAACGTGCAAATCGCTCACGCGGTGGCATGATGAGCGGAGGAGGCCCTGGACGTGAGTCTTTATTTTTTATTCATCCTTCCTATAGAAAAAAGACAAAAAGAACTTTATTGTTCCGAAACATCGAGTATGATATAATACATCGAGTACGATATAATAATAATGAAACGATTCGTTGAATACCTGAGACATGTTTGTTCCAGGTGGCGGTGGACAGTGGGGCGGCCAAGGCCAAGGCTGGGGAGCCGGAGGTGGCGGCGGATACGGTGGAGGACGCGGAGGAGGAGCTGGTGGCTGGGGCGCCGGAGGCGGTGGCGGCTACGGAGGCCAGGGTGGCTATCAACAAGCACCCGCTCAGGGCGGCTACGGTGGTGGAGGATATGGCGGAGCACCGCAGCAAAGCGGAGGAGGCTGGGGTGGCGATGCATGGGGCGCTCAAGGTATTTACTTTTTGTCGTCCTATCGGAAGAAAAGCTCTCTAAAACCTAGCTGAAACATATTCATTGAGTGTTTTCAGGTGGAGCTCCTGCACAGCAATCCTGGGGAGGTGCACCCGCCGCTGGCGCAGGCTGGGGCGGCGCTCCCGCACCACAAGGCGGTGGCGGTGGTGGATACGGTGGCGCTGGCGGCTACGGCTCACGATATTGAGCGCGTGCTCTTCAAACATATTTATGCTACTCCGTTGGATCTCCATTCTCACTCATACATGCACTGTATTTACCTTCTTCTTCTTTGTTACAAAACACTTCCAAAGTCTTCCATGTGTTGTTTTCACAAGCTAATAAAGTTCGTAATAAAGGATCATGTCGAAGAGTCGAGTGTTGTGCCTTTTTAGAATCTCAAATTGAGTTTGAAGCTGCCGGTGAAGTCCGCAGGATTATTGTTATCTTCTATAGTGAGCGAACAGTTCTCTGCGAACTTGCGCGATTTTTCATTCCCGGTAATGTTTCCACTGGCACCATCCGACGAACAAGGGGAATGGGGAGTAACCGTAAAATCGTAGCCGTACCTATGTCCGTAGAAAAGTGATAGTTTCAGAGTGTGACCCAGCGCAAAATTTTGGTTTTTCGGCAAAAGTTTTGTTTTTTCATGCTAGTTTTGTCTTTTTGAATGTTTTTCTGGTTGTTTCTACTAGAATTTATTTGTGGAGTATTATTCGTTGAGCAATAGTTTTATTTGAAGAGTCAATGTCGCGAAAAGTGTGGGTTTAAGTTCGCTTCGCCCCAAGTCAATGATCTACTATTGGATCTGTATCAAAATGTCTCAAAATCAAAATCTGGGTAGCCCGGACCAATACGCAGGGCGTAACATTGAGCTTTTTCGAGAATTCGGATTTTCCTCTCTCTGGCGCCTGGAGTTCCGAACGTGAACATTTTTTGGGTGATCGAGTGTGGGGTGCGCCAAGTGAATGATCTACCTTTAGATTTGCTCGAATATGGCTCTAAAAGAAAATCTGGGGAGCTAGATCCAATACGCAAAGCGTAACATTGAGCTTTTTCGAGATTTCGAGTTTTCCTCTCTCTGGCACCCGGAGTTCCGAACGTGGTCAGTTTTCGGGTGGTCGAGTTGAGGGTGCGCCAAGTGAATGATCTACTTTTAGATTTGCTCGAATCTGGCTCTAAATGAAAATCTGGGGAGCTAGATCCAATACGCAGAGCGTAACATTGAGCTTTTTCTAGATTTCCGATTTTCACATTTGTGGTACTCGGAGTTCTGAGCATGGTCATTTTCGAGGTATTCAAAGAGACGTTACACGAAGTGAATGATCTATCTCTAAATCTGTTGCAAATTGGCTAAAATTTGGAGTGAGAGTTCTTCAAACAATTGCGAAGGGCGTAACATTGAGTTTTTTTTAAGTTTTGGGATTTCCCTCTCCGGGGCGCCCGCAGTTTCCGACACCGGCACGGCAATTCAGAATAGAGCAGAGTCGCCAAGGACAGGCTAGGGAGAGCGCACCACGGAAAAGTCCATTTCGAGACGCGTTTAGCACGCGTTGGCGGCTGTTTTTTGGGGTCCCACAACGCGTGAAAGCGGGTTATAGCGTATCTGGCGAGGCGAGTGTGACTACGGTATGACTATTGATTGAGACTTTCCCACGGTGAAAATCTCATGGCGCTCTGAATTGCCGTGCACCGGCTTCTCAAAGATACATGGGTTCACCTCGCGCCAACCGAATGATCTACCTCAGGATCTACACCGATCCAGCTGAAAATGAAAACCTGAGTACTCCAAACAAATGCGGAGGACGTAACATTGAGCTTTTTTTAAATTTCGGATTTCCCTTTCCGGGGCACCCCGATTTTCGATACTACTCTGCAACTCACTTCATTTCCTCTCCCTCTCCCCCTCTAGAGTGCCCGAAAACTCTGCGTCTTTTGCCTGTTTCGCCTCTTGGCAACTACCCAAGTGGACCAAAAGTTGACCATGCTACGTTTTGGCTCAAAAATCCCGGTGTACCACATTGATCCCCAAATGTAGTGCATTTTCGAGACTTTGTCGGATGGTGACTGGGGCTTCTGAATAGGCTAATGAAATTAAAATATCTTGTCATGGTTCTGAATTTTTCAAAGTTGAATCTTCTATTTCTCACAATTTAGAATATTTTGCGCGACCGTTGTATTTGCGATATGCGCAAAATTGCCGGCTTCTTACATTTCTGATGGTGGTGGAATGAATGTTTTGCAGCGCGAAACAGCTCGAGGTAAAGCGCGTGTACACGCTTTATTCTCTTCGCCTTCTCTCGGCTTCTCTCGCTCACCCTCACCCTTCCCCCCTCTGCCACCATCGACTACAGCACCACGTCGTCGATCGCTATCGCTCCCTCATATGTCCTATGAGCAATTCCCGGCACTAATCCAGCTGGACGAAACTACGACTGCTTCAAGCAGTACAACAAGCAACTTTGCATCTCTTCATTCATCACCAGCTCATCTACCTGTTCAAGTATGTTTTACGGGGGAGCTGGGCGTGTAAAATCCTTGCTAACAAAGTAGATTTTCGATCTAAGAAAATGAAAACGCTCTGGAAACTGGCTCGAAGTTGCTCAGCTCAAAAATAATCCAGAAAAAAATAGTTTTCATGCTTTTCCAAGAAAATTTAGTTCAGTTTTAAAAAAATTATAATAAGAATGATTATAACTTTCGAAATCGGGCTGGGTTTTTCTGGAATGTGAAAGATTCGAGGTTTCCAAAAAGATTTTTTGCAGGCAAACATGAGCACTTTTGGCAGTGCTGCTGTTGACATTGACATGGTGAGTTTTGTACTTTTTCAGTGATTCTGGACTGTGTCCTTTTTGCCATACACTCGATAAAAACTAATTTTTCTTCAACAAAAACAAAACAACTATGTGAAGATCTGAAACATTAATAGTTGAGTTGGTTCTCGCAAGAATTGAAAATGTATTCATACGACAATATAGTTTTGGAGGTTCGTAAACTTCGTGGCATCTCTTATATTTTACAGCTGTGTTATCTTGAAAATAGAAATGAATAAAAATTAATTGCAGCTCGAGAAGGAGATTACGTCGAAAGAAGAGGCGCGGAGAGAGCGAGCAGAGCTTTCAGGAAATATCACAGGTTTCTTTCATCGCAATATACAAAGAAATTTACTAGCTTATCTTACTCCATTCCGTTCTTCTGTTGTCTATAACTCTGACGATATTTGTTTTCCTCTTGTGGAGGCTTTTGGCCTTCTTCAGGGGGTTTTCCATATTTTTTCGTATTTCAAAGTGATAGAATTCAGGTATGGGCGCCAGCGTGAGCTCTCAGGCGCCGCGTCGTGGACCGATGCAGGAAGTCGATCTGCATGCTGAGCTCGACACACTCGATGAGCCTGTATGGGATACTATAGTGCGTTATTCTTTTTTCTTCATTTTTCAGACAGCACCTCTGCTTCTCATCTCTTGGTTCTCAGTCGAACAAATCGGCAATGAATTAAAGCAATTTTGAGAGCTTTTTAATGTTTGTTCATTTTTAAAAAATGCAAATAATAACTGAAACAGTATTATCCGTTTACAGAGACGCGATCTTCGCACGGTCGGCGCAAAGTTCGGCCAGGTGATCGTTCCGCGCACGACAGATCGTGCACAGCTGCTGCGTGATTGGGATCTGTGGGGCCCGCTGTTTATCTGCGTAGCGCTGTCGCTGGTGCTACAGGGCCATGGCCAGGGCGACAAGGCGCCGCAATTCACGCAGGTCATTCTTTTATCCTTCATTTATCGAAGTCACACTTCCAGAGAGGTCGGTCACCGATCAGCGAAAGTAGCACCCCAACATACTGTTTTGAGGGAAAAACCGATGGAAAGTAGTAGGGTATCGTCGTTTTCATGAAAAAGTAGCACCGTAGCTCTGTAGCTGGGGGCCGGTAGTTTCGTACCTACTTCTGGAAGTAAGATCGAAGTATTTACCTATTTCAAGCACCGCGTAGTAATGATAATTTATTTCGTCGTTCTTCGAGCTCAAAATGTAGTTGAGCTTGATTGCTTACAATTAGTCAGCACGCCCAGGAAGCGATTTGGATGAAAAATAATCTTGGAAAAACCAAATTTTCTTCTCTGCAGGTGTTTACGATCACATTCTTCGGTGCGTGCGTCGTCACGATGAATATCAAGCTGCTGGGCGGCCAGATGTGAGTATCAGCTTATTTTCCTCCTGTCAGAAGCATCACGACTCAGAAACTGTTGGAGTTTGCACCTTTTTATTATCTATTAAGCTGCTGACATCGAAAAATGAATATCGAGATAGTTTTTTCTGACTAACAACTTTCAGCAGAGAAAAAGTGTCGTTTTCGAGTTGCAGTTGAAAGTCTCGAAATTTTTAAGTCACAAGATGATGATTCTAGCATGTAATGAAAATATCTACTGCTCAGCTCGTTCTTCCAATCTCTGTGCGTCATCGGCTACTGTCTGCTGCCGCCGACGCTGAGTGCGCTAGCGAACGTGACTCTGCTGCGCTTCTCCTTCTTCTTGCGACTCGGCGTCACGGCCGCTGCCTTCGTCTGGGCCACATATTCGGGTTAGTTGCTCGAAAAACGTGATAACTCAAATGATAGACTTCATTTTATCCTTGTGCATTGTTTCTATGATCCAGAGCGACGAAAAAACCAGCTTCACTACCAGTGATGACCACGAGGGTGACTAGGTACGCACCCTCTCCCCCTTAAGATTTTCAGTTGACCGGTGATCTAAAGAATTATTTTTAATGTTGACAAATTGGAAAAAAAAAATTCCTTCCGCCATGTTTTGCCAGATGTCTCAGAACATCCTGAAACAAGTTTAGACAATTTTTTTCGAACTCGTCATTTTTCTCGGACTTGTAATTTTTTTCAAGCAATTTTTTGGTATATTTTTTGCAACGGGCAAAAATGTGTTTCAGGACGTTCTGAATCATCTGACAAAACATGGCGGAATGAAATTTTTTTCGAACTCGTCGTTTTTCTCGGACTTGTAATTTTTTTCAAACAATTTTTTGGTATAATTTTTGCAACGGGCAAAAATGAGTTTCAGGACGTTCTGAATCATCTGACAAAACATGGCGGAATGAAATTTTTTTCGAACTCGTCGTTTTTCTCGGACTTGTAATTTTTCAAACAATTTTTTGGTATAATTTTTGCAACGGGCAAAAATGAGTTTCAGGACGTTCTGAATCATCTGACAAAACATGGCGGAATGAAATTTTTTTCGAACTCGTCATTTTTCTCGGACTTGTAATTTTTTTCAAACAATTTTTTGGTATATTTTTTGCAACGGGCAAAAATGTGTTTCAGGACGTTCTGAATCATCTGACAAAACATGGCGGAATGAAATTTTTTTCGAACTCGTCGTTTTTCTCGGACTTGTAATTTTTTTCAAACAATTTTTTGGTATATTTTTTGCAACGGGCAAAAATGTGTTTCAGGACGTTCTGAATCATCTGACAAAACATGGCGGAATGAAATTTTTTTCGAACTCGTCGTTTTTCTCGGACTTTGTAATTTTTCAAACAATTTTTTGGTATAATTTTTGCAACGGGCAAAAATGTGTTTCAGGACGTTCTGAATCATCTGACAAAACATGGCGGAATGAAATTTTTTTCGAACTCATCATTTTTCTCGGACTTGTAATTTTTTTCAAACAATTTTTTGGTATAATTTTTGCAGCGGGCAAAAGTGTGTTTCAGGACGTTCTGAATCATCTGACCAAACATGGCGGAATGAAATTTTTTTCGAACTCGTCATTTTTCTCGGACTTGTAATTTTTTTCAAACAATTTTTTGGTATATTTTTTGCAACGGGCAAAAATGTGTTTCAGGACGTTCTGAATCATCTGACAAAACATGGCGGAATGAAATTTTTTTCGAACTCGTCGTTTTTCTCGGACTTGTAATTTTTTTCAAACAATTTTTTGGTATATTTTTTGCAACGGGCAAAAATGTGTTTCAGGACGTTCTGAATCATCTGACAAAACATGGCGGAATGAAATTTTTTTTCGAACTCATCATTTTTCTCGGACTTGTAATTTTTTTCAAACAATTTTTTGGTATAATTTTTGCAGCGGGCAAAAGTGTGTTTCAGGACGTTCTGAATCATCTGACCAAACATGGCGGAATGAAATTTTTTTCGAACTCGTCATTTTTCTCGGACTTGTAATTTTTTTCAAACAATTTTTTGGTATATTTTTTGCAACGGGCAAAAATGTGTTTCAGGACGTTCTGAATCATCTGACAAAACATGGCGGAATGAAATTTTTTTCGAACTCATCATTTTTCTCGGACTTGTAATTTTTTTCAAACAATTTTTTGGTATAATTTTTGCAGCGGGCAAAAATGTGTTTCAGGACGTTCTGAATCATCTGACCAAACATGGCGGAATGAAATTTTTTTCGAACTCGTCATTTTTCTCGGACTTGTAATTTTTTTCAAGCAATTTTTTGGTATAATTTTTGCAACGGGCAAAAATGTGTTTCAGGACGTTCTGAATCATCTGACAAAACATGGCGTAATGAAATTTTTTTCGAACTCATCATTTTTCTCGGACTTGTATTTTTTTTCAAACAATTTTTTGGTATAATTTTTGCAACGGGCAAAAATGTGTTTCAGGACGTTCTGAATCATCTGACAAAACATGGCGGAATGAAATTTTTTTCGAACTCATCATTTTTCTCGGACTTGTAATTTTTTTCAAACAATTTTTTGGTATAATTTTTGCAGCGGGCAAAAATGTGTTTCAGGACGTTCTGAATCATCTGACAAAACATGGCGGAATGAAATTTTTTTCGAACTCATCATTTTTTCTCGGACTTGTAATTTTTTTCAAACAATTTTTTGGTATAATTTTTGCAGCGGGCAAAAGTGTGTTTCAGGACGTTCTGAATCATCTGACCAAACATGGCGGAATGAAATTTTTTTCGAACTCGTCATTTTTCTCGGACTTGTAATTTTTTTCAAACAATTTTTTGGTATAATTTTTGCAGCGGGCAAAAATGTGTTTCAGGACGTTCTGAATCATCTGACCAAACATGGCGGAATGAAATTTTTTTCGAACTCGTCATTTTTCTCGGACTTGTAATTTTTTTCAAGCAATTTTTTGGTATAATTTTTGCAACGGGCAAAAATGTGTTTCAGGACGTTCTGAATCATCTGACAAAACATGGCGTAATGAAATTTTTTTCGAACTCATCATTTTTCTCGGACTTGTATTTTTTTTCAAACAATTTTTTGGTATAATTTTTGCAACGGGCAAAAATGTGTTTCAGGACGTTCTGAATCATCTGACAAAACATGGCGGAATGAAATTTTTTTCGAACTCATCATTTTTCTCGGACTTGTAATTTTTTTCAAACAATTTTTTGGTATAATTTTTGCAACGGGCAAAAATGTGTTTCAGGACGTTCTGAATCATCTGACAAAACATGGCGGAAGAGTTTATATCTTCATAGGTTATGGATCTTCTGAAAAAAAGCACGGAAATAGACTAGAAGACACATTATTCACTATTTTTGACGTAATTTTCCTATGCACCACCCCCCTCGTATTTTTGTCTGAAAATCTAGGTACATATGCCGCCCATCACTGTTCACTACTGTATTAGGTGCAAAAGTATTTCT
>CAVOJK010000137.1:0-19446 GCA_963695495.1 Hololepta plana | reverse complement strand
GAGAGAGAGAGAGAGAGAGAGAGCAAGAAAGGGAGAGGATGTGTTGGGGTAAGCCACATGCTGCACGTTTACAGCCTCGAGCCTCCTGGAACATTCGAGAAAGTGGGCGAAGGAAGAAGAGAAACACGTGAAGTTGAGAGAGCGTTGCAAAGCAAGACATTACAGACGATGAGAGTGAAAGAAGGGAGCAAAACAGGTGTTAGAGAGCGCGTTGGAATGAATAAAGACGACAGAGCGAGAGAGAGGTGTGAGAAGGGGCGGAGCCAACTACGCAACAGCCAATGGCAGTCAGCCCTTTCCAGTATTTTTAGAGCATGATTTTTCGTCCTTTGGTTATATTACGCGTGCAACCATTCTTACTTCCAAGTAACTGTAAGCGCATACTTTGTCAGACAAGGTGGTGGGGCGAGAGGGAGAGAGAGGAAGAGAAGGAGAGAGGAAAAGAGGAGAATGGGAGAAGAGGGAGAGATTGAGAGAAGAAGGGAAAAAAGAGCGGAAAGATTAGTGTTCGACAAATGAAGCTAGAGTTTCGAAGCTTCATGAAACAGTGTCTCAGATAACTTGATTACTGTGCACTTGGTGTGTTTCGTAGCGTCAGATCGAAAAAGGAACTGAAGCTTCACGTTTCAATGAAGCTTCATGACACCCTGAAAAGTTGATCTCTCTCTCAACTTGAATAAGTTTCCGACCACGTCCTCAGACAAACACTCTGCAAATGTTCTGAGGACAATTAGTTTCACTTAGTTTCACGCACTTTTCTGTTGTCAACGGTGCACAAAACTCATTTTTAGTCAAGAGATAGACAGACTCTCAATGTTTCATGAAGCTTCATTTGAAACTGAAGCTTCAGTTCCCTTTTCGATCTGAAGCTTCGGAACACAACAAGTACAAGACTTACAAGTTTCCATGTATCAGAAACGTTTCAAAGCTTCATTTGTCGCACACTAGGAAAGATAGGGAGGGAGAGGAGTCGAGAGAGGGAGCGAGCGAAAAGGAGAGAGGGAGGGAGTGGGGTCTCCACTGTGGAGAATGAAAATGGGGAAAAAAGAAAGTGAGAAACAAGAGAGTAGAGGTTAACAGAAGTAAAGACTTTGTAAAACTCATGCAACAAAAAAGAAAATGCTGTCACAAGCGCGGCGCGCTATGGCGCCGCGTAGCGGCGTCATAGTGCGCTTGTGTACTAAATTTGTTCTGTTCCAAGACATTTTTGACAGCTACAACCCTGTCACTGTCGGGGGGGTCTCAACTTTTTGAAAATGTGTTAACAAAAAACTTCTCGGACCAAAAAAGTTGAAGAATTAATTAAGCGTGTTTTTAAAAAAAAGAGAATGACTTTCATCACGTTTGAACTGAACTGTGATTTTTCGCGGGACAAAAAAAATTCCGCGACAGGCAAAACCCTGTCAGAACCCTGTCATACTCAGGGCTGTCGGAAAAACTACTGAGAGGTCGAAATGACTAACGGTTTGCGAAAACATATTTATCAGGATAGGCGAAAGAATAACCGCACCCTCCGCCGGTGTGCATTCCATATCTTACCTGCCTACGGTAGCTGTAAACATAAGGTACTTTTTTCGCACAACTGGTTTTACTGATTTTTGCAGGGCTGTGAAAAGCTGTGAACAAAAAAATAACTAGTAGTTCATACATTTATCTTCAGTCGGGAGTCGTGTTAAGTGGTCAAAAAAATTTCAGACCTACAACTAACTCCTAACACCTTTTCCGACAAGCCTGAACATGGGTCAGGTATTAAGGTTACGCACAAATAGGATATTCTGATTTTCGCAGGGGCACAGAGAATGATCAACACAAAACTATGGCATGACTCTTACTTTTTCTCAAAGTCGAAAGTCGTCTCAAATGTAAAATCAAAATTCAGGCTCCCAGCTTATCTCTAACCTTTTCCGACAGGCCCGAACTGGGACAAAATGAGACACCGCAATATATTCTGCCTCCATAGGGCACATTTATGAGTGTGCCCTTCCCATTTTTGTGGGAGAAAAACTCAATGTGACTGTTCCAGTGTAAGTCAGGAAAAGTCAGGAAAGTCAGAAAGTCCAGTTTTGCCAAAAAAAGTTTCTAGGGAAAAAGCAAGAAGATCGAGAAAAAGTCCATTTTTCCGAAAAAAATCCCGACTTTCGTGGAATTTTACTCAGGAAAATGCTCTTTTTCCCTATTTATAGGTACGGAATCGATGCAAAAAAAAATTCGAAAAATTACTATTACCGCCAAAATTTTTTTTACCCCCCCCCCCCCCGACTTTTCCCAAACCGACCCCCTCGACTTTTGGGAAAACTCGGAAAAACAGGGTATTATTTTGGCCCTGCCTAGGATAGCTAGATGGATCGAACTCTCGACGTGTGATTCATAGTCAGAATTCAAAAACAATACACCCGGAGAGCACATAGCTATAGTCTGGGGCAGAGAGGAAAGTTGGAGTTGAGTCGAAACGGCGCGGTAAGCACGTCGCGGTCGGGTGTGAGAACAAGGAAAGAAAGAAGAGAACCCAGAGAAGCAAAGTCTAAGCAGTGGAAGTCTTCATAGCACAACTACTTTTCTCTCAGCCCCCGACTATAATGTGCCTTGAAGGTCAGGGATAATTCGATGAAGTCTACGTACGAGGGGGTGCATGGTCTTGGTGACTAGTCCCTGCCGTGCCCATCACTGGTATCGGTTGAAAAATTATTGGAATTTAATTTTCTCGACAATTTTCGAACGCATGTTAATTTCCAGTTGTTTTCTATGATGTTTTCATGTTGTATAATGCTAGTTTTGGCAACAAAAGCCAAGTTTCGGACTTCGGGAGAGAAGTTTCACGGTAAAAAGGTTGTCTACAGGTGAAAATTCCCACAATTTTTTTTGTTATGTTTATTTGAACTCCTGACGAAAGTGCGTTGTGTATTATTCCAGAACAGTTACTGAATTTATCCGAATGTGCTGTCGAATGTGCTGTCAATAAGTGAAATTCCGTGATCTTTTGACAGCTAACGAAGAAAAGGTTCAACCACACTTTGGATTGGTGAATAGAGACCAATATATTCGTGATCAGCGTTTTTTGATTAGTATGAAACTGTCATGGGCGGGTGGAGAAGGATGCCCCAGGCTTCGCCTCCACCCGCCTCAGTCGTCCTCTCCCCAGCCACATAGGCATGTGGAGCGAGATAAAAAGTCTTCACTATCTTATATCTTATATATGAGAAGAATAGATACACTGAGGGGATCACGAAGAGGGAACCCCCATAAGGCCACAATGTATTGCCAACGAAAACACACTTCAAAAGTGCCGAGCTCGCCGAAAATTTTCGGTCGTGTGGTGTAAAATTGCTCAGAAATCAGTTTTTTCCGATAAAACTTCTTTATGGTAAACTTCATCCCAGTCTATCAACTACGTGTGCCAGAGATCGAAGACAGACAAGTTTTGAGAATCGAATGATATACTCAGGAAAAAAGTTCCACTCATAAAAAGTGGTTAGACCGTTTTGACTCATGAAAAGTGGTGAATTTGGTGGATGGAAGGTAGTGGGTTACTGTATTTTTCAACTCATGAAAAGTGGATGATTCCACTGACAAAAAGTACAGGGTGAGATCCCGCCCACCAACCTCGATTCAACTCATGAAAAGTGGATGTACATTTTCGAAATACCGACGCGCGCGTCCATATCGATTGGATATTGATGAGTCTACTGACTCTACCAATCTTCTCGTGCTTCGTATTTCTTTGTTATTCGTATGGTTTTGATATTCTACGCCACTATTTGAAGTTTATCATGTCAGATTCGTCGTTTTGAGATCTATTCTTCTCTTTCCACTTCCATCACGTCGGAATTCGCACTGATAATATGTCGATTGTCTCTTGTTTCTCGTAATCAAATACGCGACGGGTGATCATGATTTCTCCGTGGCTGCGCTCATCCGTTATGACTTCAATTGGAATATTACAGGCGTTCAGTCTACTTTCGAGCCAATTTGAATGTTCCAAGCCCCACGGCGACACTACCTTCCTTCTGTCAACAATGAGAAAAGGAGAATACGACATGTTTAGGAGAGCTTGGCTGCTAGTTATTATCCTGTGGTAATGTTTTAGAGTTTCCAATCGTTATTATCATCCTTATTTTTAAATTTTGACAGTTACTTGTGATTCTGATAAAGACATGTTTGAATTATGGAACTGTGTGAATTATGATACACAAGTTCAAAGGATTGAAAAAACAACTAATGAAAAGTGGATCTTTCAACGGATGAAAAGTGGATGAAAAGTGGATGTTTCGGAGTGCGCGCACATCCACTTTTCAGCACCACTAAAAAGTGGTCAATCGTCCACTTTTTTGAGCTGGGTGTCAACAGTCGTTTTATCCACTTTTTATGAGTGGAACTTTTTTCCTGAGTAGGTCACTCCCCACCAATCCGATGTGTGGTTGGAACCTTTCCTCGTAAGTACTATTAGGAGTAGAGACGAGATAATCGCAACTTTTCTCGCCAAAGAGGAATGAGTACAAACTTGTTTTCGAAAAACTGTAATTCATATCTCGCTTCGTCCGGAGGCTATGATGCTGAAATTTGGGGTGTACGATGATATCAGTCTTATTAATTATACTACCACGTTTGACGGTAATGTCCCCAGGACAAAGCGGGATATGAATTACAGTTTTTAGATAACGAGTTTGTACTTATGTCTGGGAGGTGCCAAGAGTTGCGGTTATCTCGTCTCTAATTAGGAGACGTTATTTCTTCTTTTCGCATCTCTCTCTGTACACTAGACTCATTGTTAGATCGGGTGCAGTAAACATAAGCTCACTCCAACGTTTCTATAGTGGCACGGATCGGGGAGTAGTGCATCGCCACATTGTCAAGGCTATCGATTGCTGCCTGGACAAGAGACGTCGGCGCTGGACGAGCGCTGCACATACAATTTCGAGGTGAGGCAACGCTTCTACGATTCTGCATGACAATTTTCCATGTTTTTCCGGATTTTTTTTGAACAATATTAAAGGAGGAATCATATCGATCGTAATCACTGGTACGACCGTGCCCAACTGTGCTAGCTTCTATTAAAGGAGGCTGGTCACGCAACACATAGATTACGATCGATGTGATTTCTCTTTCGTTCATGCTACTTTGGACGATGAACCAAATCTATGCTCTCACATGAGCCACTGGTATACGCTCATCGTGCGTTCCGGTGCGCCAGCAGCGACACTGAATTCCCTGCCTGGAATCAACGCTATTTTGCACCCTTCTGATTCTATCTTTGTGTCTCTCTTGCCCTCTCATTATCTCTATGTCGGTCTTTCTCACCCCCCCCCTCTCCCTCCATCTCTTATCCAAGTACACACCTCTCGCGGAGAGCGCTGCAACACTCGGCTGATCCATGTGCGTTGGCTGAGGGAGTAGCCCAAATCGAGCGAACTCTGTAAAGCAAGGTTCAATACATTTTTACTTTCCGTTGGATCACCACAAATTCGTCGTCCTCTCTGATCTAGAGTAGTGTGCCACATTTTCTTCTTCTGTGAGTATCCATGAGTCCACGATGAATGTTACGGGAGGAAGAAAAATTGGTCAACTGTTACGCATGGCTATAGCCAGATTGTCGTAAATAACCAAAATCGCCTGATTTATATTGACGAAAGCCGTTTCTGACAAGGAACACACCTTCAGTGGGTCCGGCAAAATCACTAATGACCTACATATTCTGAAAGGTCTCTGTGAGGAGATCACCTTCTGAAAAACTCAGCTGCTAAATAGAACTGGTATGGCTGCACGAGCGGACTGAAAATATTCGCATTTCAGTTTTCAGTTTTTGACCCTCTCTCAATGCTAACTTTTCGTAGCATCAGCGTGGCCTAATGGATAAAGGATTTGTCTGGGAAGCAAATTTTTCCAGTTCAATTTTTTCTCTGCCAGATAAATTTTTGCTATCTTCACATATTCGGGATTTTCTGAATTGAACATGTGAATATGATTCCCTTCACAGGAAGCAAGACGATGTTGAGAAAATCATTGCCTTTGATAACCTACATTGATCCTTATTTTCCCTATCTTCGTTTTCTCATGTTTCCGAAATAACCAACAATGCCTCTCAAAACAGCAAAAAACTGTAACAGCGAAAAAAATTGAACTGGAAAAATTTGTTTCCCAGACAAATCCTTTATCCATTCCACTACGAAAAGCTAGCATTGGGAAAGGGTCAAGAACTGAAAACTGAAATGCGAATATTTTCAGTCCGCTCGTAGCCATACCAGTTCTGTTTAGCAGCTGAGTTTTTCAGAATGTGATCTCCTCACAGAGACCTTTCAGAATATGTAGGTCATTAGGGATTTTGCCGGACCCACTGACTAGGGAAGTCCTTAACTTTACGATGAATCTGTGAAGCGAGACCTATACCACTGGATAGAGCGTCGTCGATTACCTATTGCGCGACCCTCAAAAAGTGCTCACCTGTTCATTTTTTGAGGAAAAAAGGCAATTGAAAATCACACTGATTTGAGCTTTTCCAGCCATGTTCCTGACCACTTTTTGCGTGCATTCCCCTCAGGAAAGCAAAAAAATCAGTGCTCTCTCATTGAGCTAGTGTAAGCCCGGTCGCTTTTCCTTCCACTTGCTCCGGTGTCTCAGCAAGCAGAGCGTTAGCATTCAGCGCCGAGGGTCGAATGTTCGAACCCATCTGCATGTCATTGCTTTTTGCAATGACATGCAGATGGGTTCGTTGTGAGCAGAAGCTTTGAGGGTCGCGCACAAGGTAATCGACGACGCTCTATCCAGTGGTATAGGTTTCGCTTCACAGATTCATCGTAAAGTTAAGGACTTCCCTAGTGAGGGTGTGTTCCTTGTGAGCAGAAGCTTTTTTACCACAGATAAAGGAGTTGGGGTAGTGGTTTTCGAACAGCAATAAAGCCCCCCCCCCGATATCAAAAGACAAGTTTCGAAGTGAATGTTCATCTATCTTTCCAGAAGTTTTTTTGAGCACGCGATCAAGAAAGACTGTGAATGGGTTTCAACTAGGGTTTCGAAAATGAGCACTTCTGATCAAGTATCTGGAGATACTTGATTCTTTCTGTCATTTCAAGTACTCCGAGTTACTTGAAACCCGCTCTCGTTCTTTTTTCAAGTAGTTTCAAGTACTTGAATGTTTGATCTCATTCCCTTCTCTGGAAGTTGAAAGAGAAGGCGAAGGTTGCAGGGATTGAACCCACGATGTATGGATTGAGAGGCGTAGCCTCAACCGATTGAGCCAGTGTTCCATCGAAAAGAACTCTCTCTCGACCAGAGAAAATGGCGAATGAAATGAGGAAGAAAAGATAAACCCTCACTCGAGAATTCGAACTACTTGAAATACTTGAAACTACTTGAAAGTATCAGAATACTTGAAATACTTGATACTTAACACGGTTTCTATGAGAGAATCAACTAGACACCACAGGGGGGTGGGACAGAATACAAAAGTTGAGATGGGGATCAATTGGACTATATCGCGACGTAGCCACTACCAATGTTGTTATTCATTCATAATTGGTTTCCCTGATATCTGACGTTCAAGTGAGATATCGACCGAAATCTGATTTCGAGCAGTCAAAAAAAGTGCCCAAACTCTAAAAATCGTAACTTTCTGCTCTTTGCACGTGGAGAATTGATATTTTACAGTTCTGTGCAGAATTTTCCGGACTTTCGATTAAAAAAAGAGCAATCAATTTGGGTATGTTGGTGCAAAGATACAACCTTTTTTGCGCGATTTGACTACTTCAATTTTTTACTTTTTTGAGTTTTTCGGGTCTTAGTAGCTCGAATGGACCACTTTTCTCGACGGATTCCGTTCAATGGAGAAATTTAGAAACTTTTTTGTATTGATATTGTGTTACCAAAACCGGGGGAACAGCGTCAAAAACGTGTTTGAAGAGTACTAACTTTACCACGAAATAGACCGAAAAACTGTCCAACTCCTTGTAGCAGCTCGTTATGATCGGGAGGTTGTTGGAAAACTCTTTCCTTGTCGTAGAAACTTTGGTTTTTGATAAATGACGGGCGGAAAGTAGCAGGAAAAGCTTTTTTGGAGTCGGGTCTGAAAATTCGAGAATCATTGGTTACAGCCAGTAGAATTCAGGATTTCATCTCGTAATACGCAGTTTTCAATTGTCTTACTATTTTTCCACCAATTTTCGGTCAGAATCGTGTGTTGAGATAGATGATAACGGGTCGAGGTTTTAACAGAGAGCGATAAGACGCGTGTTTTTCATGCTGTTGGCCTACCGGTTTTATCGAGCGAAGAGAACTGCGCGGAGAAGCAAAGCAATCGTTCCAACGCTCCATGAAAAGTTTCGATATGGCGGAAATTCACCCGTTCATAGCTTTCTTGGTTCAGGTGAGATAGTGCAATCATCACTGAGAATTTCATTCCCTCCGCCCCGACATCATGACGGGCCTTCCTTATGGTGAAAAGAAAGTGAAGCGTGAAGATGACAACTACGAGTGGAACCAGAACACCATTCGGATGCAGTGGGGCACCGATGTTTGTTTTCAAATTTTTGAGGACAAAATTCAAGCTGAGCAGATCATCCGCATGTACAACAACTACTTGCGTTCCACAGGCTGCTACGACAGTCTGCACATGGGAGACTCGACACTATAGAGAATTCTTGGAATCTGTGTCGCGTCCAAGCGAACAAGTTTCAAGATCGGAATTTGTGCTTCTGAAGGTTTCATGGAATTTGGACAGGCAAGTGTGTCGTCGGTCCTTTCAATCCAAACACTGGTAGTCTCAAATGCATCAAGAGCGGTGGAGCTTTGCTGAAGTTGAACGAGCGAACACGCCAAGAGCGAACGCACATCGAAGATAACGACTTTGATGCTTACTGGTTGGGTTACCGGTGTGTTCCTGGAGCGTGTGATCCAGTCGAGGAGGACGAAGATGATCTACCTCAAATGAGTGCGGAAGAAGGAATTTACAGAACGGAGCCCTCAGGAGTCAAATCGCTCTATAACTGCCCGACAGAAACCTGCAAGAGTGATTTCCTTTCGTATTTCCATCTTCTCGGGCACATTGATCGTGGGGATCATGTGTTCGAAGCGGAGAGAGAACACTATGAAGACGCAGTTCTAGCTGATTGGGCAGGAACTATTCGAGGAGAACGAATCGTTCACGACAACGATATAGAATATCACGGAGACGTTCACCACAAGAAGAAAAGAAGAAGAGGGCCCGCAGAAAGGATGGGCCATCCGCACACCCACACAACGGAAGTTTTTTTCTGATGCTCAGAAGACATTTCTGGTAGCGATCTACGAACAATCTTGTACGAACATCAACCAGCGGCTATCTGCAGAGGAGACACACACACGAATGAGAACGATGCTCAAACCGGACGGCTCAAATCAGTTCGAACCGCAAGGGATACTCACATCCAGACAGATTGGAAGCTATTTTTCCAAACTTGCAGCAGAAACTAAAAACAGGCAAACGATCAGAACGCGTGGACACCGTCATCTGTGGAGAATGGCGAGACAGGTTTTTTTGGTATGAACGTAATCGTTTTCAGACTATCGCTGATCAGGAAGAGGAGCCTGATTACCTCGATTGGGTGGATGGTGACCCGGACCCGTCTCTCTATAAGCTTGCAGACTGGTCAACACCATATTCTGAGCTAGAAGAACTTGTGCTAATAAGGAAACCACTTTCAGAGGGTCCGGCAAAACCACTGATGACCTACATATTCTGAAAGGTCTTTTCGAGGAGATTCTAATCCCAAAATCTCAGTTGCAAAACGGTATCGGTTGGGCCGCACGAGCTGTTTTCAAGCTCGGCTTATACAAGGGAAAACACGAAAACTGAAAAGGGCAACGATTTTACACTGGAAAACTTGACTTTCGAATCGCCCGTACGGCCGAACCAGGTCCGTTTTGCAACTGAGATTTTGGTAACGTGCTCTCCTCGAGGAGACCTTTCAGAATATGTAGATTATTAGTGAATTTGCCGGACCCGCTAAAAGGGGGTTCCTCGTAAGAAGCGAAAACGAATCATTCGAGTCTGAAGTGGCAAAACACGAGTTGTGAATGTTTGGATACAAGTATAAATGATTTTTCCCCCAATTCGAGTATGTCGTTTGGAAAGATTCTCCTTCTCTTTTCCGCCCGTCATTAATCAAAAACCAAAGTTTCTACGACAAGGAAAGAGTTTTCCAACAACGTCCCGATCATAATGAGCTGCTTCAAGGAGTTGGACAGTTTTTCGGTCCATTTCGTGGTAAAGTTGGTACTTTTCGAACACGTTTTTGACGCTGTTCCCCCGGTTTTGGTAACACAATATCAATACAAAAAAGTTTCTAAATTTCTCAATTGAACGGAATCCGTCGAGAAAAGTGGTCCATTCGAGCTACTAAGACCCGAAATACTCAAAAAAGTAAAAAATTGAAGTAGTTAAATCGCGCAAAGAAGGTTGTATCTTTGCACTCACATACCCAAATTGATTGCTCTTTTTTTTAATCGAAAGTCCGGAAAATTTTGCACAGAACTGTAAGAAATCAATTCTCCACCTGCAAAGAGCAGAAAGTTACGATTTTTAGAGTTTGGGCACTTTTTTTGACGCTCGAAATCAGATCTCGGTCGATATCTCACTTGAACGTCAGATATCAGGGAAACAAAATATGAATGAATAATAACATTGATAGTGGCTACGTAGCGATATAGTCCAATTGATCCCCATCTCAACTTTTGTATTCTGTCCTACCCCCATGTTGGTCTTCTCGTGGAAACCATGGTAAGTGTGTCTTTGTGCAGAAGTACTCAGAGATGTAACGACGAGCTTTTCGAAAAAACAAAAAAAACACTTTTGCTCTCGATAATTTTCCGTCTTGAAACAATGAAAAGTATCTTTTAGGTGTGAAAATCAGATTCCTCGTACGAAGTCACCCCAAGGATCACCTTTTCAAGCGAACAGCTTATACTACGACACGAAAATCACAGGTATGTTGTGATGTGATAGTGAAAAGTGTGAAAAATGGTCAACTTCAAACACAATTTTCTCAAAAACCTAAGGTATTTGGAAGGAGTGGAATACCTCATTCGAAAGCTGAAAATCTCTACTTTTCTCTCTTATAAAGAGCTCATTACGCTGAAGCCAAAAAAGAAAGAACGGGAAACGAATGTTTGAAAAAGTGGTGTTTTTATAGGTTATCTCGCTCAATTGATTTTTTCATGACTCCCAAACACCAAATATGAGCTCTACGTGCAAAAATACATCTAGAAATATGTGCCGCATATAATGGAAATGTATTTGAAAAAATTCGGTTCCGAACTTTGGGTACCCATAAAACCGCGGAAAACCGTTTTCTCACGCTCTTTTTTCGCCGAGACACTTGTCTCTTTGATGCCTATCGATAACCCAAAAACCAGGTAGTGTTAGATTTTCCATGTCCGGGGTCAACTAAAATCTCTCGCAATCGCTGTCATATGTCTTTTCAAGAATGCAGACCAAGTGTACAGGCCACTGCGTCTAAGAAGCACCACGTTTCAAATTCTGAAACACTACTGGAATACTGGACATCATAAATGGGCACGGTCGTTCCAAGTACGCCACAACTCTTTTTTGGGTCCTAAATTTCGATTGTCAGGACCCTCTTTTGAGTGATATTCAGCCTGTCATGACACCTTTTCAGTCTGTTTCAGGCTGTGTTATGACCCTTTTCGGAAACTTTGGAACGATGGCTGCCAATGCATGCTGGGTATACTTATGATTGATAGAGTTGTAAGATAGATACAAAAAAGATACCAGGCCTAATTGGCAATTGGCGTCCTGCGGGGAATGCAATGCTCGAATGACTCGAACCAGATGAAGATCCGCCACTCGGGGAAGATGACCGAGGCGGTCTTGGTGCTCCGCCACCCGGGGAGGACGTAGATGACGTGCTTGAAGCGCTCCGTCCTGATGAGCTATGACCCTTTTTGGAAACTTTGGAACGATGGCTGCCCATGCACGCTGGGTATACTTATGATTGATAGAGTTGTAAGATAGATACAAAAAAGATGCCAGGCCTAATTGGCAACTGGCGTCCTGCGGGGAATGCAATGCTCGAATGACTCGAACCAGATGAAGATCCGCCACTCGGGGAAGATGACCGAGGCGGTCTTGGTGCTCCGCCACCCGGGGAGGACGTAGATGACGTGCTTGAAGCGCTCCGTCCTGATGAGCTATGACCCTTTTTGGAAACTTTGGAACGATGGCTGCCCATGCACGCTGGGTATTAGAGACCGTAAAAACGCAATTTTTCGCGCCACAGGGACTTGAGTGCAAACTCGTTTTCGAAAACTGTAATTCATATCTCGGTCTGTCCTGAGGCTATGAATAAGAAATTCGGGATGTGCGGTAATATCAGTATTATGAATCAATCTACCAAATTTGACGATCATAGCCCCAGGACGAAGCGAGATATGAATTACAGTTTTTTGGAAACGAGTTTGTACTCATGTCCCAATGGCGCAAAAATTGCGTTTTTACGGTCTCTACTGGGTATGCTTCTGATTGATAGAGTTGTAAGATAGATAAAAAAAGATACCAGGCCTCATCAACATCAAACGTATCCGGCGTCCTGCGGGGGAAACGCTTGATCGAGATGAGACAGATGTGGACGATCCGCGATCCGGGGAGGACGATGGAGAGCTCGAGGCGCTCCGTCCTGATGAGCTGGATGAGCGCGGAGTTGATGATCCATCCTCCCCCGCCCCATCTGTTTCCTCCTCCGCCTCCTCAGCATCTCCCTCTCTATCTTCTGTCTCCTCCGCCTCCTCAGCCTCTCCCTCTCTATCTTCCGTCTCCTCCGCCTCCTCAGCCTCTCCCTCTTCCGCTTCCTCCGCCCCCTGATCACTATCTGCACTGCGAAGCTGCCCTCCAGCCTGCACCAAAAATTAGTTAGAAAGAGGTCACATTTACTGCCCTCTTATTTCTAGTACAAAAAAGTTACACAGACTGTCTTTAGTAAATACGAGATAACCTCAATAGCGATTAGGCCTAACTGACAACTTTGAACATTTCAGTTTTCTTGATCGCAATGTGATTGAGAGGCAGACTGCGCTCTCCTATCCTCAAGGCCACGAAAAGTGATCATTGAGAGAGACATTTTCTGAATGTTCCTCTCACTCTGCTACATTCGTTCTGATAACGCCGGTACCTGGTCCAGAAAACTTTCCCGGACGGTGCACACACAATAGGGGCTTCGGAACAATTTGACATTTTAAGTGACTCATTATCCGGACCACGAGCCCCACAAAGTCTCACGGAACACCGTTCCGTAGAACAGATTTTAGCGCGAAAGCTGGGAGGAGTCTCGCTCTCTGTCTTGTTCCCCCCTTTCACTGTTCGACGGAACGTCGTTCCTGGGTACTTTCTTTATCAAATACGGGTCGTATCAAAATAAGAAAAGTTCCAGATTGTAGAGAACTGAATTCCCTAGGTACTCAATGAGTTTCATGATATGGGCTGCGGTGTGAAGTTCAGAAAAAGCGTTTGTTTCTTTTTGTCCCTCACAAAGATCATGTTTCGTGGCGGTGAGGATAACTGCATGTGCGGTATAATATATGTATTATACAGTCATGAAATAACTTGACGATTTGCGCAAAAAACTGCAACTCAAATGGTCTATTGAAGACCAAGTTACTGTAGCCAATCGCAAAGTGGTGTGAAATACTAGGCGCTGAAACTCGCTTAGAGTTCATTTTCGAATTTCGGTTGCAATTGATGGAATGTAGATCACTGAATTCCTGAACGTTGAAAAAGTGAGTGAACCTCATCTATTCAGTATGAAGCAAGTTGTGCACAGAGTTGCATGAATTTGCGCAAATCGTTTAGTTATTTCAAGACAGTATTATAGTTCAATATTTGCAACACAAATGCGCTAGGTTTCGATTTTCTTTCATTACTCCGGCGAAATTCGAATACCTGGAAAAACAGAACAGGTCCGACTGAAAAATCAGCGCTACCTTTCAAAAAAGTAGAGGGTAACAGTAGCTGGGGATCAGTTGTTTCGTACTTAGTTCTGGAAGTGTGGTACTTGATAGAGTATCTTTTATTTAGGAACCCTAGTTGAAGGAGGATTCATACCGATCGTAATCTCACAGCGAAACTTTGTTGTGCATAACGCGGAGCGTTATGTAATTTAGCAGACTGGGCACACCAAATTGTCAATCGCGCTGAACGTTACAATAACGAACGGTAATAAGAACGGAATAGCACTTGCTATTAATTCTATGTCTTATCAGGGTCAAAATAATATCCTGTTTTCCAGAGTTTTCCCAAAAGTCGGAGGGGGGAGGTCGGTTTGGGAAAAGTCGGGCGGGGGGGGGTGAGAAAGTTTTTCGCAGTAATAGTCATTTTTCGCAGTTTTGCTTCGATTCCGTATCTAACGGCTATGAATAGGCAAAAAGAGCATTTTGCTGAGTGAAATTCCACAAAAGTCGGGGTTTTTTGGAAAAATGCTTTTTTTCTCTTATTTCCTCTGAACATTTTTTGGCAAAACTGGATTTCCTGACTTTCCTTAATTTTCCTGACTCACACTGGAACAGTCACACTATGTTTTTCTCCCACAAAAAAGGAAAGAGCACACTGATGAATGTGCCCAATGGAGGCAGGGTATATGAGTGAGTTCGCATAAGATTTTAGTTTCGCGTGGCAGAACAAATTTTTTTTTGCAGTTTTTTGTATTCTACCTGGTAGAGCTGGGTGTGCTGAGCAAAAAATGAATGGGCAGTATGCGTATCCGACCTCTCGGTCGTGAGATAAGTCGGTCACAAAAACAGGTATTTTTCTCACTCTAGGTGTCATATTTCCGTGATCTCTCAATTCTATGCAGGGAATAGCATATCAAAATTACCGCCTAGACGTGCTGCAGATTATATCATCACGGAAAAAAATTAACTGCAAAAATGGTCGCGAGGTAGTCGATCATATTTTTCAGCACCCATCAGATGTCAACTACGACTATATGATTTCGAAAGTTGTGCCAAAAAACCAAATTCCATAAACTTTTGGCCGCTACTGTACATTTATCTTAAGTCGGAAGTCGTGTGAAGTGGTAAAAAATCCAGATTCACAATTGCCTCCGAGCAGCTTTTCCGACAGGCCTGAACATGGGTCCGGAATCAAAACTAACAGGGTTCCTACCAAAAAGAAAATCAAGTTACTCGGAACTTCATGATATCGTTTTACCAGAAAGGCAAGAAATCGGAAATTTCAGATTTCAGAAAAGTGGGTCACCCACTCACCCACTTTCAAAAAAGGGGGTCACCCACTTTCAAAAAAGTCGGGGGGAGGGGTCACTTGGTAGGATCTTTTTTGGCCCTGTGTCTCATTCGAAAGTTTCCCTCAGGTCCCACATTTCGATTCAAAGGGAAAACTCAGTCACGCATTGCGGGTTATCTCATCTCTAGTTTTAAGCCAAAATCGGATTGTTATCGAAAAAAAGGTAGAGAGAATGAATGAGGCACCTCCTCCTCCTCTGGTCCTCTTCGTGTCCTCTTTGATGGTGGCTCTGAGTACAATTCTCTATTCACGTTGTCTTCTCATACACACTTTTTGCTTGTTCTATACAGCATGCGTCTCTCTCTCCTCCGGTCATGAATCGTGGCCCTAATACGGACAATTCGAGGCCCAAACACGGGGAACTCCCGTTTTCGGACCAAATACGGATCATTTGGGGCCCGAATACGAGAATCCCGAACGAGGCCCAAACATGGTAGAAATACGGCCCAAACGAGGACAGCTTTGCGCCTACTCGTCTTTCTCCGGTCATGAATCGTTACCCAAATAGTGGACATTCACGGCCATAATATGGCCAGCTTCTGCGCCCAGGATTGCCCTATTTGGGCCTGCGTTCTGTACGTATCAAATACTATTGGTATACTACACTATTTGGGCCTCGTTTGGAACAAAAGAAGAGTGGGCGCAAAGCTGTCCTCGTTTGGGCCGTATTTCTACCATGTTTGTGCCTCGTTCGGGATTCTCGTATTCGGGCCCCAAATGATCCGTATTTGGTCCGAAAACGGGAGTTCCTCGTGTTTGGGTCTCGAATTGTCCGTATTAGGGCCACGATTCATGACCGGAGTTTGTTCCAAACGAGGCCCAAATAGTGTAGTATACCAATAGTATTTGACACGTACAGAACGCAGGCCCAAATAGGGCGATCCTGGGCGCAAAAGCTGACCATGTTAGGTCCGTGAATGTGCACTATTTGGGCCACGATTCATGACCGGAGGATCGATCCTTCTCTCTCTCTCTCTCTCTCTCTCTCCTTCTCTCTCTCTCTCCTTCTCTCTCTCTCCTTCTCTCTCTCTCCTTCTCTCTCTCCTTCTCTCTCTCTCCTTCTCTCTCTCTCTCTCTCTCTCTCTCTCTCTCTCTCTCTCTCTCTCTCTCCTTCTCTCTCTCTCTCTCTCTCTCTCTCTCTCTCTCTCTCTCTCTCTCTCTCTCTCTCTCTCTCTCTCTCTCTCTCTCTCTCTCTCTCTTCTCACGCTCTACTTCAGCAGCCTGCGCCTCATCGTCCGGGTGCTGAAAAAGAATTTTTCCGATAAATTTCATGCTCTCACAAGGAAGACATTTTGGTTTACACTGGCCAATCCACTAATGATCTACATATGAGTGGGATCGCGTAAGAATTTAGTTTCGCGTGGCAGACCAAAATTTTTTTTGCCGTTTTTTGTGTTCCACCTTGTAGAGCTGGCTGTACTGAGCAAAAAAATGAATGGGCAGTATATGGCTCCGACCCCTCCATCTTGAGATAATCCGGTTATAAAAACAGGTATTTTTCGCACTCATAGCGAGATATCTCAACAACCGTTCAACTTTGTAAGAACTGTAGCATACCAAAATGATCGCACGCATGTGCTGCATTTCATGACGTATCACTCAAAAAAAGTCGCTGTGAAAATGGTCGCACGGCAGTCGATCGAATTTTTCAGCACCTCTTAGAAGTGGATGACGAATATATGATATTTTGATATGTTGTACAGCTTTTCCTCCTGATTCGAACGACTATCATTTGAAGTGGGGTTCCTATTCCAAATATTCGAGTTTTTTGGCTTCAAAGAAGAAAAGATAAGACATTCTGAGTTTGAACCTGAACAGAAAAATAGGAAAAACTGCTTCCGGGTCGAGTTTTTTTCGAACCGTTTCTGTACTACTCAAGAGAGAGTACATAAAACAGCCTCAGAGGCGGTTTTCGCTTGGTCTGAAAAGTTTGAATCGGTTCTGGGCACGAGTTTTTTCTGAGCAGTGTTTGTACTACTCGCTGAAGAGTGCGTATAACTCACCCACAAACAGTTGCGGATGGAGAGTTTCAGCTCCATCTCATTTCAAAGTTGAAAAAGTCGAATATTTGGAATGGTAACCCCACTTGAAATGATAGTCATTCGAATCAGGAAAAAAAGCTGCACAACATATCAAAAATTCATATATTCGTCATCCACTTCTAAGGGGTGCTGAAAAATTCGATCGGCTGCCGTGCGACCATTTTTTACAGCCAGCCTTTTCCGTGCCACTGCATAATCTGCAGCACATCTGTACGATCATTTTGACATGCTAGATTTCGTATAGGGTTGAGAACATGCAGAGATATGTCTCATTGAGTGCCAAAATCAACTGTTTTTGTGACCTGAATATCTCATGACCGAGAGGTCGGAAGCACATACCGCCCATTCATTTTTTGTTCAGCCCACCCAGCTCTACAAGGTAGAATGCAAAAAACAGCAAAAAAAATTTTGGTCTGCCACTTTTTTCAAAAAAAGCTAAATTCTTACGCGATCCCACTCATATGAGAGCCTCCGTGGAAGAACAGAGGAGGCCATTTCATCCAAAATTCAATTTTTTTTCAAAATTACGGGTTTCTGATTTTTGGATACTCTGTCTATCGGAGAACAACTCATATCAGTTTTGGAAGATTCTGTCATACTATAGCAGAGTAATCGATAATGGAAAATGCAAACTTTGAGCACATATAAAAAGCTTCAAACTCCATATTTTTGGAAAACCGTGAAAAGTATTCATTCGTCATATTTCACCGAATGAACAATTTCATAATGCATATCTAGTTTCTAGGAAAACTGGATAAACGAGAAATCGCAAATGCATTTCAGTTTTTTCGGTTTTTGAACCAGACGCAGGTCGAGGCAACATCTTTTTATTGTGGATTATAAATCTACGAACAATTCCCTATCGAACGATATGCGTTTGAACGAAATCTATTGATACCCAAGCAACGAAAAACCCTATATCTTTGCGATGACCCGCGTCTGAGACATTACGGATTTACAGACACCAACTAGGGCAATGTTTTCGAAATGCTGTTCTGTGAATATCGTCAGTTTTTTAGAATTGAGGTTGTGAATTTCTGATTCCTGATTGTTTGAAGAGCCCATTATGACATGCCTGGACGATTTAATCATACTGTAGCTGAGTAATCGATTTTGGAAATCTCAAACTTTGAGCACGCAGAAAAAGATTCAAAAGCAATATTTTGGAAAACCGTAAAAAGTATTTGTCATATTTTCACCGAATGAACAATTTCATAATGCATATCTAGTCTCTAGGAAAACTGGATAAGCGAGAAATCGCAGATACATTTCAGTTTTTTTGGTTTTAAACCGGACGCAGGTCGAGTCATCAATTTTTTGTTGCAGATTATTAATCTACAAACATTTCCCTATCGAATGATGTACGTTTGAAAAAAAAAATCGATTGATACCCAAATAACGAAAACTCTCTATCTTTGCAATTGGAAGACGTTCTCTGTAAGAGTGAAACGACCCCTCACTCCGAGGTCGGAAGTGACCACATTCGACCTGCTGCCGTTTGGCTCAGTACCTATCGATTTCCCACGTTCAAAACACCATGTTAACCGCAAAAACCTGCGCTTTAACATATTTCAAAACTGGAGAGCAGTCACTTCGTATAAGACTGATAATATCGATTATGTCAATTCCAAAAACTTTAAAACTTCATAACTCGATTCAAAAATGAGTTAGGCTGGAACTCTCAACGGCAGTGAATAGAACTCAGTCAAGACGAGTCGAATGAGTACCATAATCACTTTCGATGATTTTCTCCGATTTTCAAATGAATTAATTTTAAAAAATATCGATTTTTCTGAAAAGCTTCGAAAAAGTTTGTTCTTTCTTGTCTCAAGGGTCTATGGTAAAAATATCAGACTCCTAACTTCAAAAACCCACTGTGCCGGGGGGGGTGTGAGGGTCGTTTCACTCTTACAGAAAACGTCTTGCAAAGATATAAAATTTTCGTTATTTGGGTATCAATCGATTTTTTTCAAGCGTATATCATTCGATAGGGAAATGTTTGTAGATTAATACTCTGCAACAAAAAGATGTTGGCTCGACCTGTGTTCGGTTCAAAAACCGAAAAAACTGAAATGTATCTGCGATTTCTCGCTTATCCAGTTTTCCTAGAGACTAGATATGCACTAT
>CAVOJK010000136.1:0-17530 GCA_963695495.1 Hololepta plana | reverse complement strand
AAACTTGCGAGGCAACACGATGACCCGCAAATATACATGTGTCCATTATGAATTCATTTGCCTTCTACGCCGGCGTTATGGATACAAGTTGTTCAGAGAGCTGGGAAGAGAAGGAGGTAGAGGAGTCAGAGAGAGAGAGGAAGCCACATGTGGTCATCTTCGTACTACTACAGCTACTACAAGCGTAAATTCGGAGTCTCTTCGCTCGGCCCCTCTCCTCTCTGTCTCTCTTTAGTGTGTGAATAACTAATGCGATTATGTGTCATGGACTGGCGTGTGTCAACACGGGTCTCGAATGAGGGAGAGGAGGGCGGAGAAAGAGGCAGAGAAATTAAAGGAGAAGCCTCGGCGTGTCCCCAAGGGGTCGCGACACGCAACACTTCTCACCAGTCTCAATGTTTAATTGTTCTCGCTCGAGCTCTAATGAGAAATGGCATAGAGCGGGAGAGAAGACAAATCGAGATATGGAACCAGGGGTGTTGAAAGGCTCGGAGTGATGGATGCGCTTGAGAGATTTCAATCTTCCTCTCTCCCTCTCGCTACAACCCCCGGTTATAGAATCAAAAGCAGGACGGGGATTGACTACAAGAGGTCGATATGGCGTAAGCTACCCCACGGGCTCAAGAGGCCGACCGCATACAATTCAAAAGGAAGCCCGCGGTGATGAGCTTCCTCTCTCCATTCGACCGAAGCGTTGCTTTGTGGACTCATACTGTGATGGAGGATCGAGATTAGCTGCTATGATATGCTGTAGAGCCAAGAAAGGAGGAATAAAGACCGGAATCTGAGAAAAAGAGGGGCTGAACGAACGAAAACTGAAAAAAATGAACACTCGTCAGGTGACCTATGTGAAATCCCTACGCGTGCGCAATCTTGCCTCCCGGGTTACTGTAAGGGCGAGTCGCGCTGTGAACTTCGCAATGGAGAGATGGCTTGTCGACGGTGCCAGTATGAAGAAAGCGAGACGGATCAGAGGTGAGCACGAATCTTCTTATGTTTCTCTCTTCACATCTGACAGTGCCACACTGGAATGAGTTCATGACCAACTCTTGAACCAAGTGAACAGGCTCGTTGTGATCAGTTTCGTTTTCTCACCCAAACCTTCCCCACTTCATTCTGGAGAATGAAATCAACGTTTATCTTGCAAGGAAAGTTTACACCATTTGAGATGCTCTCTGCGTGCACTTTCCTTCGATGGCCGAGGCGCGATTCGTGTTGAGCAAGCACTAGGGAGAATTCAATGGGGGCTTAGCTTCAGGTTCGTCGTTTGCAAAATTAGTCGGATTGCTGAAAGTTCCCCAAAATCTGGGCCTGATAGACTGCTTCGGTTTTTGTCTTGGTGAAACTCATGAGAACCAGTGTCTCTTCAGCAGCCTAATTCTCAGCAAAAAAAAAACTCAACTTTTATTCACCGTTCAGAATCGCAACGATCGCTCATGACGGCGTCATTTTCTTCGCGGGAGATCGATCTGCCGACTTCGTAGAGATCTCCATTGAGAATCGAGTCTTAGCGTGAGTTCTTCAAGAAAAATTTTGCCTAAATTCAAACTTGAAAACCATCCGAACTTGCGTTAACATTATATCTATTGATCTATTAATGGGAGTTATCGGGTTTCGCGTTCGAGCAAACTCAAGTGAATGACACTCATTCAGTGCTGCTTTCTCTGTCGGTGGCGACACTCGAAACTCGACCAAGCTGTCAATGGATCGACGCAATCGATTGAATGATGGAGAGTGGCATACCGTACTCGTGCAGTACTACGAGAGGTCAGCTTTCATTTCCTGAAGAGAACTCGGAGATTCCGGATCAGAGCTGAGAGCTGTGAAAGCTTGAAATATGTCTGCAGGAGCCTGCACATTTCTCTCGATGATTGCGACGCTCATTTGGCAAGCTTGACGGCCGAGGGAGTTTGGCGCTGCTCCGCCACAGCCAGAATCGATCTGCCCAAGAGGTACTGGCACTTTTCTCAACACTGTCTCTCTGTCACGAGTTTTGTTCTCCTTCTTCTCGTGCTCCCTCAACGCCTCAGCTTCGGAGTGCTCGCAGAATAGACAGTTTTGATTGGATTCCTTTGAAAAATTGCTGCGTGAGCATTTTTCATCGAGTATCGATGAAGCATGGTCTGTCTCCCGATAGGTCCCATTTAGGCTTGTGGTGCGTGCGGTATTTCCGGAATGAGTTGTGGAAGAGAGAGAACGAGAGAGAGAGAGAGAGAGAGAGAGAGAGAGAGAGAGAGAGAGAGAGAGAGAGAGAGAGAGGAGATATCGGATGCAATTTATCTTGACAGCGTCCGTCTTGCGTACTATGACACATACAGCGAAAATGAAAGAGTGGAGAACGAGAGAAATGAATGTTGATCGAGAGACTGGAAGAAAAAGAGCAACAGGCCCATTTCTGGGTTGGAATGATGGCACACGAGAAGAGAGAGAGAGAGACATAAAAAGCGAAAAATGGACGAAGCGTAGGGGTCAATTGCCTGTTTTCGTTTCCCTGAGGGGTGCGTGGAGAGAGGAAGTAAGGGAAAGAGGGGAGAGGAGAAAGAGCGCTACACAAATCATCTGGCGGAAATGAGTGTGTTGGTAGATGATGTTGCTGTGGTTGAGTATGCGTGGTATGCGGATTGAAGCAGAAACAAAACTGAAGCAGGGGTTTTCAAATTTCCCCATCATGACTGCTCCGATTCTTTCAGCCCATTTCAACATGAAGTGTTCTCTCTCGATAAAGAGAAGCACACGTAGTAGTTCAAACGTCGAAATCTCATCATGATCTTCTCTCTGCAGATGCGCCGATCCATCAGTCCCCTGCACTCGCTTCCTCGACATCGCATCCGGCATCTACATCGGCGGCCGGCCAGCCAAGTCATCCGGCAAATCCAGCTCCAACCAATTTCCCGGCTCTGCAAAGTCTACCAGCTCTGGCATCCAACTACAGAAAGCTCTCCATGCGTGTGTCGCTAATGTCACATTGGATGGAAGAGTGATCGATTTTGGAGATTCGGATACTGTTGAGAGGTGAGTTATCGAGATCGAGAAAAAGGCACGTTTTGATGAGAAAGCTAGACGATCTTGAGTACGAGCAAAATGGTCAGTAAGATGAAAAGTGAACACCCTCACAGTAACCCCCTTCAGACTAGGCACAGTAGTGGAAGGCTGTCCGGCTCGTCGCCATCGCTGTTCTCATTCTCTGCCAGGCCTCAGCCCATCATGTCCGACTGGCAGCTCATGCAAGCAAAGATGGGCAGGAGTCCAGTGTCATGGTGAGTATCTCATGGGTGAACAGTCAGATGGTTTTTTTCTGGAAAGGAAGGCGATGGTGAAAACTTTCACAGAAAAGAGCGATTTTTGACAAAACGATTATTTTTCTCTATCAAGATATTTTGATGAAAACAGGAGAATGAAAAATAGAAATTTCAAAAAAAGGAAAAAGGTGAAGTGAAATTCAGCGGACCATCACCACCACGGCCGCGCGCTCTCGCTGCACGACGAGGAATCGTTCGCCGTCTGGAAGCCGCCGAGCGCCTCGCCCCCGGCGCCCTTCGATGTCGCCTTCCAATTTCGCACTGCGAGAAGCGCCAAGACGCAGATTATCGCTCTCGAACTGGATGTGACGCCTTTCTTCTCGCTACAGGTACTGTATGTTGTGCGAAAAGGCGGTTCTGGTCTTGGGTTTTTCAGTTCGATGCAGGCAGATCTTTTTTTTTGCTTTTGTTATCGATCTACAAGTTCTAACAAAAAGACATCACTGTTCGGAACAAACTTCGATTGTTTTAGTTGGACGATGGAGTCTTGCGCGCAAACTTTGCTGCAAACTCAACGCTTCTCGCCGGTCCGGAAGTTGCGAGTTCTGGTCACTGGACGTCCATCGCGATGACCTTCACTGATGAGGCGATAACCATCACTGTCGATGGGCTCTATACTACGGTCAGTTTTTTCTATGAATACTCTTTCTACTCTTTCTCCAAAGATCAACTCTGAAATATGCAGTTTATGAAAATAATCATCCGTCAGACACTGGCGCTCTCTCTGGACGTTTCTCTCGTCTCGCTCTACACTGGCCTCGCACCTTCCACCAACCATCCATCAACGTTCGTTGGTTGCATCCGAGGCATGGCTCTGAATGGCGAGAAGTTGACGCCCACGCAGACTGGCAAGGTTTGTCGCCTTGGAAACAGAATTCTGCAGTACCATAGTCATGAATTGCGTGGAACACATTGCCAGTGTTCTCTCACTATTGTTTACTCATCGTTATCCATTTCTCGGGAGATGGAAAATTGAAAAATCGTATCAGATCCGCCACGGTTGCTCGCCTGATGCCGATTGCGATCAACTCGATCGAGCGTGTCCAGCTCGATCAGAGTGCGTCCGTGATTGGGATGGTCAGAGATGCGAATGTTCGACTGGCTATGCCGGGCTCAAGTGCAGGTATCCTACTCTTCTTGTATCTCCCCTTTCATCCAGCTCACAGTTGGACATTCCAAACGGCAAATGTTCCGAAGCTCAGACCTGTCTGCTCCGTACACGGAATCTGTGGAAAAGGCGGCATCTGCGTCTCAACGAACAATACACGTGGATACGAGTGTGAATGCTCATCTGGTGAGCCTTTTTCTGTTTCAACGTCCTCGGACAGAATCAGCAGTTGCGCCACTCCTGTTTTGAATATCACAAAACGCGCTGGATCAGACAATGAAAAACTGTCTCTCCATAGATCGCTCTGGCGCCAACTGCGAAACCGCTCGCCCAGCTCGAGTCTGCCCACGCGGCTGGTTCGGATCTTTCCCGCACTGCCGCCAATGCGAATGCGATGCATCGCGCGGCTTCCTCTCGCAGTGTGCTGAGAACGATGGCGCTTGTGTATGCGCGGTCAGTTCAGAGAATAATTACTTCTTCGGAGAAGATCTGAAACAGTATCCACCCAGGACTGGGGAGCCAACACTACACGAACGTGAGGTGTTCATAAGGTGCCTTGCTCCCACAAACTTCTGAAAGGGAGATCTTACTGTTTTGAACCTGTGAAAACATTTGAATTTTGCAGCCGGGTCACTTCATCTCGTACGGCCGCTGCGTCGCGTGCGGCTGCGGCCCCGGAGCTGCTGGCTCTGCATGCTCGTCATCCGGACAGTGCGCGTGCATCGGAGAAGCGCGAGGACTCAAGTGCGTTTCTCACATGTTCAGGAGAAACCTCTTGTGATGCTCAACAGTTTTTCAAGAAAGTGTGAAAAAGTAATCGACTAGGCTGGAATGGTTGTTCTGCCGGGCCGTCTTGAAAGTTCCGTACTTCCAACCTTCCTGTCCAATCATCATTAGAACCACGTAATTCAGGTGTGATCGCTGTGATTCGCCATTCGGGCTTCTGGATGCGCGCAAAGGAAAGTGCACACTGCTGAAGGGCTCGTGTCCGGCACAGATCGAGAGCGGAATCGCGTGGCCAACGACGAGAGGAGGACAGGAGGCGAGGTGATAACAGTTTCACTATCGATTTCTTCGTATTTTTCTCTCCAATTCATCACATTTCACTGAATTTCCGTGAAAATAAGAAGAAGAACTAATAATGATGTTTTGATCATTTACTGGTCTCTCATTTGAACAAGAGCTTCTCAGAATCGCCTGCCCATCTCCACTCCATGGCATCGCCACCCGGCGCTGCGGCTCAGATTCCCGTTGGCGCTCTCCGCACACGACTAACTGCACTGCGCCCGCGTTTATCGAGTTGGCAGGCCTCCTGGCGCCAGGAACTCCAGCACCCACGCTGATGGCTGGACTGGCCAATGCGACTGGAGCATCTGGCGGAGGAGAGCTGGAGACTATGCAGGGCAGATCGTTGGATATTGCGAGAGATGCTCTGAGGTGAGAGGACTCTCTCTCCGTGCTCGAGATCTCTTCCGAAAGAACTGATTGAGAAGTCTGTGAGAAAGCGAAAAACTGATGCATTCGGGAATTATTGCCCATTTCGCAGACGCATACTGGACTCTCTGACGACGTCACCAGAGCTCCTGATTGGTGATGAAGATCGTCTTGGCTATCTGGCCGGCTCGATCTCGGCCATTCTCGGTTCGGCCGACTCGGATGACCTGCTGGTCGATCAGAAGCGAGTCCTCGCTCTGGGCCGGGCACTGCTCCGACGTCATCTCCAATCGCCATTCCTGCCGCCGCTCATGATCATGAAGAGGAATTTGCGTAAGTTTTCTCAGCTAACGATAAAACACAGCAGCTACAGTTTCTGAACTCAAAACTATTCAGGTTCACACAAAATTTGAGTTTTCAGTTCTGTCCCTCGATGAAGTGAGCGAATCTTCATCGCGTAGTCAGCTTCTGCCCAAGTTCGATGCATTCATCGATGAGCGTCCGCGCGGCTTTCCGGATGTCCGCATTGAGCTTCCGCATCGGCGCGACGCGTCTCACTGGGCTTTCTATATTGTCAGATACTTTTCATTTCGCAGGATCTCTCAAGCCGCTCCAATTGGAATGATTCTCGATGAACAACGCTGCTCTCAGATCTCTCCACCACTCGCCTGTCCGCAATGCGAATCCGCGTTGGTGGGCGTGGTCACGCCTCATTCGATGGTCCGCGTCGCGTTTCCACTCAACGCAGCGGCAGTGTGGAAGTACCCACAGTGTGTAGCGCAGAAGATCAGAGGAGGAGGTATGGCATTTCTGAACCCATTGCCAGCCTAGAATTATTCATAACGTTTGTGAAAGATGTCAGAAAAGTTCGTGTGAATGGGGAATTCTCAAAAATTATCGATAATTTTCAGATTCATCTTGGTCATCTGAAACTGGCCACATCGTTTCGATCAACGCAACGCATGCGCTTTGCCAATTCGACACTGCTGAAGGACTCTTCACCGTTATTGGAAGCCGAGAACACAACGCATTCGTGAGTTTTCAACAGAGGAAGTAGCAAGACCGGATATTTCTTTCTCTCCGCGTTTCAAACTCTCGAGAGTGCAAACTCCTCCAACCTGTCTACAGCGTGATTCGACGGATTCACAACGTTCCTGAAAACCTAGTGTTGTGCTCCCTCGAAAATTCACACAAGTTCCAAATTTGATGTTCAGGTACGCTTGACACATGCTACACCTCTCTCATCGATGGCGATCACTGCGTTCTCTATCATACTCCTTCTCATTTCGATCGTTCTCACTCTCTGTAGAGCATCCATCGCGACGAGATTGATCAGGTAAGAAACGGCGGACACGAAAACTACAGTTCGAAGCTTGTCCGCTGTATTCATGGGTACCTAATCAGTGTGTTTTGCCTTCCACTCTGCGAGATAGGGAATGGTGAATTTCCATGTTGAGAATTCCAATTTTCACAGGATCGGCTTCTCATTATCCATCATCCTCGAAGTCCTCGCCGTTTTTGCTCTCCAAAAACTGACAGTAAATGAAGTGAGTCTGGAGGCTCATGTTTCCATGACGATGAGACATTTTGCATTGGATTAGAGACGCTGAGTGAGAGAAGTGGAGTGATAAAGAGAGAGAGAGAGAGAGAGAGAGAGAGAGAGAGAGAGAGAGAGAGAGAGAGAGAGAGAGAAGAGAAGAGATTGAAAGTGCTCCTTCACGGACTCGTGATAAATAATCATCGTATCTTCTAATCCAGCTCTTCTGCCCCGTCCGCAATGCAATTCTCTCATTCGTAACTTCATCTCCATTCGCCTGGCTCTGTCTCTACTCTTTCCATATCTATCGACTGCTGTCAGTTGGAGTCAATGATGCAAAGTAAGTCATGATTTTTGGATCACTCGATTTTCTAAACTCTGTCTGAAGTTTTTTCCTCAGAACCTGACCGAGAAGTATCATGGAGTGTTACTAACTGTAAAATAATGTCCGGAATACGAAGTGTTCGCAGTGCATGCGTCTGCCTTCTCATCGGCGTAGTTTTCCCGACAGTGACAGCGTGCATCGCGTTCTTCCCACTCACGTGCAGTCTGCACTGGTCCGCTTGGCTCTTCTGGACACTCCTTCTTCCAATTGCTCTCTTTTTGCTGGTAAGTTATCAGAATCTATCAGAGGACTAGAGATGACGTCCTCGACCATGGTTATTTTCCTTTATCGATCTAGCTCAGCGCAGGCTTTCGAAAATAGCGTTGAAAGATAATAAACTATCTCAATGCAGTTGTCATTCTACGCATCGGTGACGTGTCTGCTGCTCTCTGGCGACAAGGCGTATCAGCTGCACATCGTCGGCAGTCGTCTGCGTCGAGCGCTGCTGCAGCACGCGTTGCTCACCGCGCTCGTCGCTGCATTCACGCTCTCTGGCATCCTGCTGGCGCCCATCTCCACGCCCGGAGCGAGCTTCTCGAGAGATGGAGCTGGTGAGATAAAGTTTGAAAATTGTGTTGAGCAAACTCCCGATCGCGAGTGGAATAATCGTACTTCTTCCAGTGAGCATGCTCGGTGGACTCCTCACCAACGTCATCCTGCTTGTTCTGGCAGTAGCCACTCTGATGTGGTCCTGTACGCTCGGCAGAAAGATGGTCAGTCCAGACTATTTTGGAACCTGATTTCACACTATTCTTAATTTTTTTTCAAAGTTGATGGAAACGTTTGTAGAGTGAGACAAGCTCTCCGCTGTTCGATCAACGCGGGGGCGGAGGTGGAGGCGGCGCGTTGTGGCTGCCAGAGGAGAAGCAGCCGGGCTTCGGCCAGAATGCGCTCATGCTCGATGATGATAATGAGATATCGTCACCTCTCGTACCACCGCCGATGATGGACGAGTTTGATGGACAGAGGTGCGTTTGAAAATATTCCCCACTATCGACACCATAAACACAAACATAATCTAATCGTAGGATCAGTTTCCAAATGATCAGGAACTCCTCAGCAGAATGATATCGCGTGGAAAATGAACTCGTTCAGATGGATGCCTGATGTCGTCACCTCATCAGCGATGCGGACGCTCGAGCGCTCTTCTCCGCATCCGTCGGCACGCGGAGTCGCCGCTTCCGACGTGACGCCATCCATTCTGTCGCCTGCAACACACATTCTGAAGGAGACTTATAGTGAGTTGACGGAGATTCTGGAGAGAGCCATCAGCTTGGAATATTTTTGTGACAATGCGTTGCTCCTCGGAGAATCAAAGCAAATCAGGTTCGCACTCATCGGGGACGCTCGCACGCCTTGCCTCTGCAAACGAAGATTGTCTCGATAACGCATACTACACGTACACGTCACCGTCGAGACGCTACAACTCGTCCACTTTCACAAGACACCAGCAACAGCTTCACATGAATCAACATCATCAGTGACACCAATCGTCAATCCATTTTTCACTTGTTGTACATTCTCTCATAGCTGGCAGCCGGATTTTAGACTATTGCCCTGTTCATAACAACTGTAGCTAGTGAATAAGCCATTTCTTCAGATGGAAATTCTACCTCATTGTACGAAATCGAGAATTCGGGGACACCTTGTCCTCGATCTCACACCGAAAGAGCTAGTTCCTCTTGCCAGCAACTTTTCGAAGTTGCTTCTCACACTTTTTTGTTCTATTTTCTTTTTCACGGGTCGCTCAGTATGTGCCAAATGATGCCTCAAAGTTTTTTTACGCTGCTTTCAGTTTTGCTTGACTCACTGAAGTTCTATATTTTGTCCATATCCACCATGTGAGCTTTTGAGTGTGTTGATCCCTGTTCCGATCTCAATAAATATTATGTTTCTGGCTGTTTATGTGAACAATGAACATTGGTTCAGAACTTTAATTTTATTCTCGACTCGTATGTTCACTACAACACAGCTGCTTCCTCCGAGAAAACAACGATGGACGACGGACAAGTTGATCCAACTCGCTCTAGTATCCAGGGGCGGTCCTGGGTGGTGGGCAGTGATCGCATCCGCCTCCAGAGCCAGCGCTGCCAGGAGCTCCAGATGAACCGGGAGCGCCGGGGTTGCCAGCTGGGCCATCAGGACCAGGAGGTCCAGGAGGTCCGGGAGGTCCTGGGTTGGCAGGCGACGACTGTCCGGGATTGCCGGCAGGTCCGGGAGGTCCGGGTGGTCCAGCGGGGCCGGGAGGTCCAGCGGGTCCATCCATCTGCATCATCTGTCCGCCTGAGCCAGCAGAGCCAGGAGCACCAGGAGCACCATCGTTTCCGGGAGGTCCAGGAGGTCCGGGAGGTCCGGGTGCACCGGCTCCGCCACCCTGTCCGGGAGCTCCATCGGGTCCGGGGCCGCCAGCGGGTCCTGGAGCTCCAGCGCCTCCAGAAGGTCCGGGAGGTCCAGCTGGGCAGTCGAAGCAAGCAGGAGGAGCAGCGTAGCCTTCAGAGGAAGCATCGGCGCCAGCAGAGCCGGGTCCACCGGGCTGGCCATCGGTGCCGGGGTTGCCGTCCTTGCCAGGAGGTCCGGGTGGGCCGGCAGCGCCGATGCCGCACGAGCAGCATTCGCCACCGCCGCCGCCACCTCCGGCATCAGCGCCAGAGTCGTAGCCTGGAAAGAGTCGTGGTTATCGAAACTGAGTTATAAATTTAGATGCAGCTTTGTTTCTGCATAATTTTCCCGAGAGAGTGAACCATCGAACTATTTCTCGGGATCATGCTATCAAAACATCATCTATTCCATCAAGTAAAAATGTTCTGACCTCCGCCGCCGCCGCCGCCTCCTCCTCCTCCCCCCTCCTCCTCCACCACCAGCATAACCGCCTCCACCTCCGCCTCCGCGCTTGGCATGCTTGCGCAGAAGTTGTTGAGCTGCACGAGGAGCGCGAGAGTGCTGGTTCTCGAACTGAAAAAATGGAGGGTGAAGAAGAAGTGATCAACAGGTGTTGCAGCCTGGTAATGAAGCGGATAACAAACTGACAGTGCTGTAGTGTCTCCAGAGTCCGTCTGTTCGCTGCTTGCAGAAATCTACTTCGTCCCGGAGTCCAGAGTGAACAAACTGCAAGGAAATTGCATAGTTTATCTAACTGCAGTGGAAGAGAATGATCGTAGATCAGCGGTTCATATCGAATGGTGACTTGATCGATCCCGTGATTGGCTGATCAGCAGACCTGCATGTAGTTGTATGCCATCGGAACAGCAATAATGGCGGCAAGGATTGCCGCTGTGGAGACGGCAGTGGACACGAATGTCAGCCGACGGAAGGCGGCCGTCTCCTCTTGGCGCTCCTTGTCCTCCATGGGGTACCCTGAGACAATGTCAGTGTCACTCACGGCTGGCTAGATGTCACTGTGTCAGTGTCTCTCGCGAAAATCAAAGTGTGCTATGAAAAATCTGTATCATTCAGAATAAAATGCAAGTAGTGGAAACAATGCTCGAGGAATGCTACCAAGGAAGAATGAAGAAGGAGGAGAAAATGCATAAAAGAGAGAAGAAGCAGTATGTAATTGAAATGGGAGCCAATCAGTTGTAGTGACCAGTGTGTGTGTGTCTCTCACGTCGAAGACACCTTGTCTTTTATACTGAAGAGTTGCGCCATTCGGGAATGAAGTCAAAGACAAAGAGGAAGCGGGCAGCACGTCTCTCACCCTTCCACACTCACTCGCCTCTTCTCCTGCTCTTCTGATTCTACACCCTCCGCCATCCCGGTTCACAATCTACAACAAGTTTTGAACAACACCTCTGACCTAGCCTAACCTCTGGCAGAACACCTCTCATTACCTCAACCATTTTTCCTCTATCCTCCACTTCTCTCTCTCTCTCTCTCTCTCTCTCTCTCTCTCTCTCTCTCTCTCTCTCTTTTTCTCTCTCTTCTCTCTCCCCACTTTCCTCTCTTTCTCCTCTCTTCTCTGCTCCATTCACAACCATATCGCTTTCACATTTGCATGTGCGATAAGAAAAGTATGTTTACTAACTGTCCACACCCACAACCTTGAAGCTTGTTTCCAACGATCAAGAACCACGAAGTCACGTACATAGATCGGTCCTATATATTATTTCTCAGGTAGCCATATCATTCGGTTCTCTCTCCTGTCTCACCTCATGGATGAGATTCCGAACACGGCCCAATAGATGAAGCGATGCATTCTGCACTTGCCCGATTCTGGTTATTTTTCTCGTAAGAGTATGAATTTTCCGAGAAGTGAAAATGGGAGAGGAGAGCATCCGTGCATCATGGCTTGCATCATCGCAATGGAGCACATTCCGTAACCCGTGAAATGTGGAATGCGAAAAAATAGTGTGAATTCATCTCAGACAATGTCAATGGAAGATTTATCTGACCCGCTCAGTGCACAGTAATCATGTGAATAAAAAATGGTAAAAATGAAGTGATGCTCAGCCCTGTGCAGGAGCGTCGGTGCAGATGCCGCACGTTCTCTGCAAATGCAATTTCTCTGACAATTCTAACCTCTACGCTTCAGCCGTACTCGTTCTCCAACCATACTCAGAGGTCTCTTCGAGACTACTGGGTTCAGAACAAATCTCAACAGCGAACTCGTGAACCCTTTTTGGTCATAATCGTTGAGAATGACTCTTTTTCTACTTCATGTTGAAAACTGCTTCAAGTGTTTTGTATCTTGGATTTCCTTCTCCTCATTTCCGCACGCAGAAAATCTCACACGAGAAAATAAACCAGAGCACGAATCATCTCGAGACAAAACGAGAAGGTTTTTGTTATTTCACAACGAGACCGCGTTTCGAACCTTGCACTTCTGTCGTAAATCACAGTAGTTGGTATTCTGACAGAACTGAGCGTAGAGCGCGCAATCGTAGCAGTCGTCCATGCAGCCCTCGCCTGGAACTCATTCACTGGTCGATAAAGCGTAACCTCTGAAGTTTTTCGGTAAAACATAGGAGAAAGCATATCGGTCATGTTCGCTGACGAGAATCAACAATCTATTCAATCATGTAGATTGAACAAGTATAAAACTGACAGCAGTAATCGCAGATGCACATGTAGCCTTCCGGACACTCGCCACCAACACACGCTGAAAACAATGTGATTTCGTCTAAAAGTTGGAAAGTGGTCCCAAAATACAAAACAGTAGCTCAAACGAAAAAACTTCAGCAGGAGTTTGTGGGAAATTATCATCTGACCTCTGAAATCGTTGTATGAACAAAGTACGACGGCAAATAGCTCCCATCACTATTTCAAACACCATAACGTGATGATAACGTACGTCCGAGAGCTTGCTGCATGTAGCCACATCCGCACCAGGTCGATTGCTCGTCCATGACGCAATCAGCGATTACGGTAGTGATCAGAGAAGAGATCAAGATCAGCAGGAGCCAGAGATAGTGCAAGTCTGATTGTGACAGTGGTCAGCTCAATATTCTCTCTGCATCAGAACTAGACCCACGTAGAAATAGCTCACCTATCCGCATTTTGACGAGACTTTCTTGAAAACTAGCTAGGATTGCTCCAAGTGATGGAGAGAGAGAAAGAGATGAAAGTGCGAATGGATAGCTGACGGTGTCTATCCGACATGATTCAACAGTGTCCGACACGTCCTCTCTCTCGCAGAGTGTTGCTGCTACATTTGTTTGCTCCTGAGGGTGATCTAATAAAGTGTGAGCATAAGGAGACAGATTGAGATAGGGAGAGAGGGAGAGAGTCAATCGACAAACAACAGTTGTGAACTTGATACACAACATTCACTGGATTGTCTCGCTAGGTGGATGAGAGGACCGAGGTTGGTCAAGATTTTCATCAGGAAAGATATGATTCCTTGTGTTCCCAGCTCACTGATTCTCTCCAGTGGAACTTTCCTCGCACACAGGGGTGATGCCTGTGTGAATTGCATTATGAAATAAATTACTTTATTATGAAAATCCCTGAAATAACGAAGAAGTACATAAACATTGACTCTAATATCCGGGTGCAGTTCTGGGTGGAGGGCAGTGATCGCACCCTCCTCCATCCCCCGATGAGCCAGGAGATCCAGCCGAACCCGCAGTACCGGGCATTCCGTGTGAGCCATCGGGTCCAGCATCTCCGGGTGGTCCAGGGGGGCCGGGTTGCGAGTCAGCAGAAGCTCCAGGGTTGCCAGCAGGGCCGGGAGGTCCAGCCGGGCCAGGTGGACCAGCGGGTCCGGGACCACCGGGCGCCATGATTGTCTCGCCAGGGCCTCCGGGGGCACCGGGAGCGCCATCGGATCCAGGATTACCGGCAGGTCCCGGTGGTCCCGGTGGGCCAGGGGGTCCTTGGCCACCACCCTGAGCATCTTGACCGGGACCTCCTGGATTGCCAGCGCCACCGGGTGCGCCATCCTGACCGGGTGGTCCGGGTGGTCCAGCGGGGCAGTCGAAGCAGAACTCGGGTGCAGCAGCGTAGCCGGCGGGAGCAGAGGCTGGAGCACCGGCTGAGCCGGGTCCGCCGGGCTGTCCATCGTTGCCGGGTTCGCCATCCTGGCCAGGAGCGCCGGGTGGTCCAGCAGGACCCATGCCACATGTGCAGCAAGAGCCACCTCCGCCTCCTGCAAAAAAAAGGCTAGTCCAGTTTTTTGCCCAATTATGTTTCCTCAGTTTCGGTTCAGGGTTTCTCGGAAATAGAAAGGTAGAAGATAGATCACCTCCACCAGAAGCAGCCGCTCCACCGCTTGAGTATCCGGAAGGCGCCGCCGCCGGCGCGGAAGCCGGAGCGGGCGCACTTGCGGACGCGTACCCTCCGCCTCCACCTCCGCCTCCACCAGAGCTAGCGTACGTATTCGTTCCACGTGCGGCAACCTGTGAGTGTTCACTCTTTCACATAATACAATTCGAATAGAGACGCTGATTCTCCATGGTTATGAAATGACTTTCCCCCTGGTACTCTATCTCAATAACTTCTGTTCCGGGCATTTACTCATTTCTCTATGTTATGAAATCGTAAGATTAAGTATTTTCCAGAACTCACCAGCACTCTGGAGTCGTAGAATACGGTAGCTCTGGCAGAGCGTGAGTGCTCGGGGGCTCCGCCTCTCGCTGTATCGAACTCGTGGAAATGGCGCCAGAGTCCATTCGTCTTCGACTTGCAGAAGTCGACGTCGTCTTGGAGACCGGAGTGGATGTGCTGGAATCGAGAGTGTGAATGACACACCAGTGCATACAAGAAAGCGAGAAGTATTTCAATCATTACGCTCTGGAGCTGGGGGTTCTACAACTTTCGTGAGCAATCTCCGGATTTCCTAATATTCCGGAGTGCTAATAGTTTCCATTAGAAATGAAAGAGAGAAGTGTGTTTGGGGGGACAGTTTTGCCGCAAAATATCGATGCAAAAATCTTCAATGGTCACCTGCATGTAATTGTAGCAGGACGGGATGGCCATCACGGCAACGAGCACTGCTACAGTTGACGTTGCCACTGTCACGAACGCGAGGCGCTTGAGGGCAGCCTCGTTGGCCTCGATCTCTTCGTGGCGACCCATCGTTGGCACGCAGGGAGCTGTGAAGGTAAGTATGTAGAATTGGAATGACACCGAACTTGTGAATTTTTTGGTGAAAAAGACGATCACTATTCAAATACAACTTTGCAATGCAATACTTTTCACAAGTAAGAGAGGGCATGATTTGGGAGATGGCGGAGTGTTGGAGAGAGTTGATGAGTGGCTGCCTGGAGCAGACCCTCCTCAGCTCACTTTTATAGATAGCAAAAGTTCTCACAAGTGCGCGAGTTCGCAGTACTGGTTCATCTCTGTCTGATGCTCTCTGCTCTGAAGATGGTTTCTCTTTTTCGTCGAGTGGACCTCTCTCCTCTATCATTCACTCTCTCTCACTCTCCCTCTCTTCCCCTATACTGTCTCGACTTGTTCCAGGTATAGCGCTAATGTGCTGAGGAATAGTATACTCCAGTGCGCGAGATGTTATCAATGAAGACAATGTTAAGAGCAGTGACACTCCCGCCAGGAATGATCCATTACATTCACGCGTTTCTTAGTTTCTCCCTCATTCGAGGTTTCTCCCAAAAAAAAATGAGCGGGGCGTGGAACAAAACAAGCCAGATTATATCTCGTTCGAACTCGATTGTAGTACATCCAGCGCTGAGATCTAATTTCTCTTGAAAAAAGTGAAGCAAATTTCGAACGAGAGTTATGATACAGAGACGTATTGAAAACTGCGTTTTGGATAGATAGGTTATCTCGCCGGTGTCTCAATTGTCAGGAGACTTTTTTATGAACTTCACAAGAAAATTCAATGTTCCGAGACATTTTATTCAGATCCGAGATGTCGCTCCAACGAGCGATCAAGATCTCGAGATTTGGGCAGCACAATGACCAGCACAATGGCAGCACAATGATGGTCATTGTGAACAATCATCAGCTTGTGCAGAATTTATTCTTCGGGAAAATGGTACCTATGAAATGGAAAAATGGAACACAAATGCACATATTTCATCCTCCAATTTTTCATGAATACGAGCCTCTGATCGTGTGGTTATTCATCAGATCAAATTTTCTCCAACGTTTCAATAGCTGAGACTTACTTATCAGTGCTGCACGTGTCGTCTTGTAGATGAAAACGTTATCAGCTGACCGTGAGCATTTTGTTGCAAGGGCTATCTGTCTGACAATTTTGAGATGGACCCCAACACCGAATTCTCGTAGTATCATCCGCTTTCCACATGCTCAAGACGAACGCTGATGTTTTCTCGTTCGATTCGTCACAGAGATTTTTTCTCGATTTATCACCAGTTGTAACGAAGTCTACTCATATTCCACTTTAAACAGTTCCGTGGTTCCCACGGTCCGCTGCATCTTTCGAGTCAACTCGATTACTCACCTGTTTTTTTCATTTCACGAGACTTTCATCTTTTATTGCTTACAACCACCATCCACACCTTACTGAGTTGCGATAAACATACAGCATATCTACAACTCGCAAGCACAGGTTTATGTGACCCAAAATCGCTCCATGACCTTGCGGGCGCTACGCATATGAAGCATTTCTTCTCAAATGTGGAGAATGAGTGGATTTTGTTACAATGTTCTTGCAATATAGGATACAACGAATGCGTTTGTTCACTATAGTTGCGACTTTTCTATAATGTCCATATCTCATGTCTCGATCTTTCTCGCTCTATCGCTTCCGCCGTAATTGTGTTCGCGCTTCAGAGATGCGGCATCGCTCCCGAAGCTCCAAGTCAGAGCAAGCAGAACGATGAAACTACGCAAGCTCCTATTTGATATTTCGCTATTCTTCGTTGTTCTCGCTGCAATCTACATCATCACAAATCTGATGATAAGCAAATCTGAGAACGTTGGTAGTTTTTTTCCCACAAAGTTTTCTTATCGAAACGGATTTTTTCTCACTATTTTTCCTTCCCCGTGAATGAGACAAGAGAAGCTTTCAAGAAAGTACACTTCCTGCAACAATTTCGCACTCTGGCCGAGCCAATCGAGATGCGATTGTGGCGCTGCCTCAGCTGTTTATTTCGTGCACAGCCATCCATCACGCAGGCACTATCGAGATATGATCAGGAAATCGTTTGGCTCTGATCAGGTTCGTCACTGAGAAAACTTCGTCCCCAAGACTGTAAAGTTGCCAAAAGCCAATATGCCTTCGTATTCCGTCTGTTTCGGGTTACTTTTCTCTTGAATCCACGAAAAAATAATCAATGATCGAAAGTGCTCAATAATCATCTACAAATTACAGTATGCAAAAAGCGCTTGTTTCTATTTCGTAC
>CAVOJK010000134.1:0-16594 GCA_963695495.1 Hololepta plana | reverse complement strand
GTTTCTCTCTCTCTCTCTCTCTCTCTCTCTCTCTCTCTCTCTCTCTCTCTCTCTCTCTCTCTCTCTCTCTCTCTCCCTCTCTCTCTCTCTCTCTCTCTCTCTCTCTCTCTCTCTCTCTCCCTCTCTCTCTCCCTCTCTCTCTCTCTCTCTCTCTCTGCATTATGCTTGAACAAAGTGCAACGAGAACAGTGGCCTAGAGTTCGAAAGACTTAGAGAGAGAGATAGGAGGAGAGAAAGAAAGAGAGAAAAACACTTGGGAGAACTCTGTAGTGTTGATGTGTACTCTATGCGATCACTTTTGATCTAAAAAGTTGGCCTTTGTCAACGTTCCGAGGACCCGCTCAGAGGCTTGACTCATTGTCAATTTGAGCTATTTCGAGATGCACTCACTGGAAATTCACTCGAGAATCTTGTGTATGGTGCCGAAGAGTGCCTTCCAAAAACAGTGGTGTCATGGTGCTACTTTGAGCGAGGTGCGGGTTTACTCTCTGGAAAAAACGATCACTGTTATGGTGGTGAAAACCGATACCGATTACCGATAATTGGTTCCTGGAACTTGGGTGACAAAAATGCAGCTCTAGCTGCTGCAGTAAAGAAAGTAAGAACGGATTACCAGTCTTGCGTCTGACTTTCCGTCGAAAGGGGCGTCACAAAACCGATTATCGATTATCGGTTTTCACTACCCTAATCACTTGGTTCTTCACTGATCGACAATTTTCAGGTGGAACCAGCTGGTGGCTCTGGCTACAAGACGCTTCGGCTTGTCAATGCTACTGCAGGTACGATAACGACAATAGTTCATAGTTCACTCTGGTAAATTCTCTCCGCCTCCATTTTCAAGCATCTGTACTATTTAATCGTAGTCATGCTGTATCGGACTAAAGAGCAAAAGATAAAAAGAACTCTACAACTAATACCCTTGCAAGTGTTTAGTGAGTAATTCTTCGCTTCAAAAGATCATCAACAATGGAGCAGAGTTCAGTTGAAATCAAAGACAACACATGAAAGGTGTCCTGAAAAATCTTTGAAATTCGGGCCAGAGTTTAGTGAGTCTTGGCTAGGGCAAGTCTTTGTTTAACTAGCAATCATCAGCTGATTGCAGAGCTCTACATCCACGAGACTGCAATCAAAAAGTGGGATACGTGCGCTGGCGATGCGCTCGTGCGTGCGATGGGCGGAGCTATGCTTGATATGGATGGCACACCGCTCAGGTATACTGTACATCTTGGATGCTGTAGGACTCGGAAACTGTGTACTGTAGATTTGGGCTACTGTATTTGCGTATAAGGATACGGTATGCTTCGAATGCCGTATGTTGTAGGTTTGCGTTAGTGTGGGCCTGGGTTGATGTTGACCTGGATCGAATCATCAACCGCCGGAACTTGTTCGTGGATCACAGCCTGAGTCGAATGTGTTTGTCCAGCAAATAATGAACTCGTTTCCCAGATACGGCGCTGATACGAATGTCGTCAATGAGCGCGGCCTCGTCGTCTCCGCTACGAATCCCTACAGCTACTTCAAGAAGATTCGCCCGTACTTGCCGAAAGCTGAGGAGGCCAAGGCAAAGAGAGAAATGGCCTAAATTAGCTTGATCATTCTCTGATCAAACTTGAGCAGTTATCATAACTCATCATTCAATTTAACATCGAGCTAAAACCATTTCAACTTCCGGGTATGGAAGTTTTCATTGAGCGAGCACTCTGGAAAAGAAATTTTAGTTTCTCTTTCTCATTCTTCTAATCATTGCTCATCCCTTGATCTCAATCGATACGACAATTGCGGAAATTCAAAAAACCCATTAGCAAATGTAAACTCGGGTTTTTTCCTGATGTCACATTATTCGAGGATCTGTCTTGAGCAGTTAACCCTAACGAAATCAAAATGGATTGTAAATAAGGTTCCAAGTAGGACTCAAAAGAGCTTGTGAAGTGTCTTCCTGTTCATTTCTTCAGCAAATTGGACCTTTGTCCAAGAATCCTTTCTTCATTTGTATGTGTTACAGTATTCTTCACTTGTGCTATAATCATCTACCTCTGAAAGGGTACTTGCTAGGTTTTTCACTTTTTCACTCTCACCACATGAGACAAGATTCAAAAACTTGCCATTTCCATTCGATAAACGCGAGATCCGTGTTCTGTTTATATATCTTTCATGGATTTTTGAGCCTCCGACGCTCATGTTTCGCGTTTCTTGACGCTTCTCAATACCTGATTCCCAACTTTTACCGTCCGCTTCTAGCAAACTGGACTAGAGAGTAGTGTCACTACTGAATGTTCGACGGCAAGGACTTCTTGTCAAGGAGCCGTCCAACCAACTGAATCGCCCCACTTTCAGAAGATTTCTCGACCGCTCACTGAAGTCGACCAAGTCTACAGTTTACCTGGGCGTTTTTGTTCTTACCGTATCACCGGGTGCGGGGATCTGGCACAGAGTGTGCAGTTGCTGAGTAGGTCTCGGGCTTACCGTACTCCTACCGGCAATGGCGCAACTTCGAGTGCCCTTCACTGTGTGAGTTTACCTTCTTTCGACTGTTCTAGCTTCTGTTTGTGAACATTACGAGCTATTGGAATTTTTAGGTTTCGCATTTTCAGTAGCGATGAATAGAAAATGAGTAATTTTGGAAAAGTGTTACTGTGTATTTTTTCTCTAGGTTTGAGAGGCCTGAGTGCTACAATAGTACTCTAGTGATTACTCTGTTCATTTCCAAACTTTTGTCAGGATGACTTGATCAATTCTGATTGTTTAATTTCTTTCTAGAGTAAATCTGTATCGATATCCGTACAAAAAACTCACTCCTACACGAAAACTGTCAACTTGTGTTGTCTACGTTGAGAAAAGCTGAAAAGTCGATATTATCAGATGTGAGTGGCGCCGAGTGCAGACGCTCTTTCGCTCCGATTCCATTGAAGATTTGAAGGAGTGCCATACGCTGCTAGCACTATGGTGCAACCGGTGAGTGGCGCGTGTCGCTGATCGTGGATAACCCACTCAGGTCGCCGCTAGATTACTGTAAGCTAGAGAGTGAGGGAATGAGAGAGACGCAGAAGCATAATAGGGAATCAGTTGACGTCTGTCCCGCTCGTTATCTTCACTCTCTCGCGTCCCAGTCATCCAGGCGACGACCTGATTAGTTTTTCTTAGCCGTTGAAGATGGGCACGAAGGGTAACTGGAAAAAGATGGGAGTCTTACGGTAGCTGGCGAGTTCTGTACCACGGAGGCACATGGCCCGTTAGCTCAGTGAAGCTCATGTGGAACAGGGGTAACACTTAACTCTGACCATGAGCCTGGCTATTTCCTGATCTCTAATCAGGTGCGGCAAATCTGAGCAGATTGCAATCACGTGCTCTGAGCTGATCGTGGCTATTCTGATTGGTTTGTGCAAACACAGGCACTTGTTGTTCTCAGTTTTAAATAAAACTAAACTTTGTTTTAAATTCGGAACTCGCTCTCTCACGAACATTCATCTCATTGAAAGATGCGATTTTCTGTGACCACTTGAGAGTTTTTATGAATCAGAAACAGAGTGAAAGTGGTTTTGCAGGAACAATGCGCCCGTTTGATGAAGATAGTACGTATATGATGCGGGATGATCTCAGGCGACAGTATGCTATTGCGCTGATCAGGTTGGAAAGAGAGAGAGGCGGAGCGACGGGGAGATACAGAGATGACATGAATCCGAGGAAAATTGGATGAAAGAGAGGAAAAATCAATATCAATTATTGTAGCATAAAGTCGTGGGTATAATTAACTTTATCTCAAATAGGAAAACGAAAAGAGGTAGAACGAAACATACGAGATTAGGAAGTACTCTTGTTTACATCCTCAATTAGATCTTTCAATCCATATCTCAAAAAATTCGTGTTCAAGGATAAGAAAAATTGGCACACTTATATTGACAATTTGAGCGAAAGACTGATTGTGAGATTTCCACTCCTCGTGCGATATTAAGAAGTCTTCTTTTGCGAATTTATGAAACGATTTCAAGCTCGGGACGATGGAATCAAATTGTGAATATCATGGGTACGAGTTAGAATTTCGAGTATCAGGTTAGGTGTCTGTCATTTGTTATCCTAGATCGTTGACTAGAAAACTTCACTTGGAGAATAGTCACCCGTAGACTACCAAATTGAGAGAGTAAATTTGATGATACTCAGCTTTCTCGTTTCTTTCACTTTTTGAGAGCAATAAGCTAGAATCTGGAATTTCTTATGTGAGGATGTGAAAGGAGGAAAGAACCATGAATCTGAGAGAAAGAGAAAAACAACACACAAATAACATTGCTCATACTGCAAGAAGCTGTACACGAAGACCTTTCTTGTTTCTTGCCATTCCACCAGGGCCTGGGACTCCTCCTTCTCCTCCTACAGGACCCCTCTGGCAATCTGCTACCGTAATACGGTCCGATGGTGCTGAGGAGGAAGCAGTTACAGTACCGCCCAGAGGCCTCCTAGTAGGAGTAGAATGTATTGAGTTGTAGCCATTAGTGGCAGAGGAACCGGGGCCGACACCGTTAACGATACCGGTACCCATGCTTGAGGGACCAGATCCGGTACAGTCGAAACCGGTCTCTGAATCGAGCATAGCGCAGCCATCAAGCGTTTCGATGAATTCGCCGCAAGCAGCGGAAGGTGCTGAAATTTATCCTAGTTGCTGTTTCTCAATGGTTTCGTTAATGCACATTGTTGTTCAGTTAGAGTTGTTCTCTAGCTGTTTCAAGAACTAACTAAACCAAACTAGATAACTGGAATTTTGATCAGCCGTATCTCTCTACACTTGGTCATCAAATACACACCTCCATTGGAAATAGCGCTCAGCATTGGCGTCGTCTCTGATATTCCAATCACATCATCAGTTCCGCTCTCCGCTGCGCGAGAAGAGCCGTTAGCCGTAGGCTTCTTGCCATTCCCGGCTCCGGATGAACTCGGTTTGACCGGCTTGCCGGCTCCATCTCTATCACCATTGCTTCCTGCTGGCCGCCGGCTTTTCCCGCTCGAGCTAGCGGCTGAATCCTCGATATCGTCATCGTTACAGCATGGCAGTATCTTGCAGCAGAACTGGAAACAATTGTGATGTTCGAGAACTGATACGATCAGACAATGGGAGTGCATTAGAACGACGTTTACGAAAGATTCTTCATGCCCGCACACACGCACTGACACACCATCGACACCCACCAACACACACAGACATACACACTTTGAGACAGGCTGCATACAAAAGCGCACGTACCACCTTGTATAAAAAGCTATAGCTAAAAGAGAGCCTGTAGGAAAAGTAGGAGGAGTCTAATAATAATAATGATAGTGAGATTAGAGATGAGATAAGGTGATAAGGCTGCATTTTAGTTTTCTCTGCTTAACTTTTATAACTTATCTCATCTTTTCCAGTGAACTCGAGTCCTAGCACAGAATCTAGCACAAAATCGAACCAATTGGAAATGTGCATAACAGGCACTTTTCTAAATTTTGTTGTTCGTTTTCGGGAATTTTTCAAGAAAGAAGAAAAAATTGTGGTAGTAACAGTATGTGCTCTTTCGCGATCTATGCAGCCTACCTTTGCGTATGTATGTCGTGTTCTTGGTGGTGATGGCGTATTGTTGACGTGTGCTGCCGCGTGCATTGCCAGGCGACGTTTCAAAAACGTCGTCATCAGCAAAATTGCACACAAATAGTCGATATTACTAGTATTGAGCACGAGGCGCCGACGAAAATGAGAACAGCGATGAGTAGAGCTAGCTGTGAGAAGGATGTAGAGGCTAGGGGCGTGGGCGCGGACGATGGCTCGAGGCCAGCCTGCAATTCATGCGTTCAAAGTCGGTACGATATGTTCCCAGAGATGTTCTCGCGGGCATGATCCTCATTTCTCTCGAATTGTTCTTTATCTTGAGAAAAAGTAGCTCTAGAGGTAAAAGGGTTTCGCTTTGGAGACTCACGTCGACAAGTTGCATATCGCCATTGCATAGTGGCCGAGCGCACGCGCAGCGCTTCATTATTCTGTAGAGATGACAGAGTTTTGATAACACAGGAACTTTCTCGAATTCATTTTTTCTTCCCATTTCAAATCATGAACACAGCTTGTCGGAGAGGATATGAGAGTTGAGTGAGTGGCAACACCATCGGAACAGAATTGTTTGCTTTAGTTATAAATGCTGCTACTTCTGGCTACACTTACTTGACTCCAAATGATGAAGTTGTACAAGCGACTTCCTCGAGGTCGTCTGAGCATGATTTATAGATCGTTCGGCGCTCTGAAAAAGAGTTTTGTTCCATCTCTTAGAATGAACAGTAGTCAGTCGATCGCAGGACACACAGTAGAAGCAACTTTTTCTCTTGTACGATACTTTACCTCCTTCACTCAGTTTCGCCCCTTAACTCTATTAGTCGTCTCCGATGAAATTCGGTTCTAGAAGTAGCACCCTAAAAAAACACAGTCTCAAAGTCAAATCCTACTGAAAATGATTGAAACGTCTCTTTTCGAGCCAAAGTAGTAGGGCAACAGTTGCAGGGGCGGTAGACTTTACCTAGTTCTGGAAGTATGATCTTACCCTCACATGAACAAACGGCTAACCGTTATCTCTATTAGCTGTTTCTAGCTTGACGCACGTTGCGCCTTCACACTGGCCTTCGTTGCACGTTCCCGTATCAGATTGACAGTCGTAGCAGATTATTGATTCACCTGATAAGAATTAGTTTTGGGATAGTCTGATCGATCAGTTGTCAAACCTAATGGTCGGTCGATCATCGTTTCATTCGATCCGTTCAATTCAGGTTGATCAATAGTGTATACAAAGTAATAGAAACGTTGCTGGACTTTTGTAGCATTGTGTTTGGCTATTTTTCCTCTCGATCACGAATAGGTGGACTACATTTCTCTGTGCTCGATAGAATCAATGTGAGTAATGTCTGTCTATGTGCGTATACGTTAGCGGAAACATCTCATTTCCGGTTGCGGCGGAGTTCGGGGGCGCAAGTGAACTCTATCAGAGGATGAGGTGAAAAGGAGACGTGATCGAGGAAATTAAAAGGGATGAGTATTAGTATAGCTCAGAATTCACTTTGTGGTTTGACGTGAACTGTGTTATTTTTGGCGCTTACTACGTTTGTGTTTCTCTAACGTTTTCTTTTTCCATCTCTCTCCCCTTTTCTCCCCCTCTCTCTATTGCTCTTCCTCGCTCGCTTTTCCTGCCTTCCTCTTTCTTTCAAACTCTCTCTCTCACATCTCCAATCACACGGCCCCTACCACTCGTCGGAGCATCCTCTTTTACTACTGACAAATTTGCACTTATTACGAGAGGCAAAAGCATGACCACGGCCGACTTTTGGGGATTTCTGAGGAGAGGAAGGAAGTGGGTCTTGTGGGGTGAGGAGAGAGGAAGGAGAGAGAGAGAGAGAGAGAGAGAGAGAGAGAGAGAGAGAGAGAGAGAGAGAGAGATTGTGTGAGAGAGAGCACCATGTGAAAGCTACGGTGTCTAAACGGGCAGCGCTGAGTTCTCTCTTCCTTACCTAGTGACAGAAGCTTCTGCGATGTCCGATAAATTGGATATCCCTCTTGCATTCAAGAAACTATGAATGGTCAGAACAGATGAATAGAGTAGATGATGATGATGACCAGAGTGTTCATGGAAGAAAGAGAGGGAGAGGATAGAAGGGGCGGCAAAATAGTTGCGATGTAGCGACTAACGTTTCATGCAGGGCAGAGATTCATGTACAGGCCGATCACCAAAACTAAGACATTGGTATAGTCGAGGGCTTAGAGGAAAGTCTGAGCTGGGGCAAAGCGGCTCGGTAAATGCGTGGCGGTCAGGTGGGAGAGCACTTCAGAGAAATGAGCTCAGAGAAGTAAAGTTTAAGCAGTGGGAGAGTTCAACGGGGTCGAATTTTTCACCTTAGCCCCCGACAATAGCCTCAGAACAGTTTGTTTGGAAGGTGAACCATACTTCGAGACGCTTTGTCGCGAATTCCGAGAATAGCTACCTCACACAATTGATTTGTCGAAAAAGTTCGTATAAGTTTCTGACAGAAATAGCTATCCCACAGTAGATATAGGTACGTAGTTTTTGCGGACTATTCGAAGCATGGGGTGAACATAGTATTTTGTTATAATCGATTGCGATGATCGAATCTATAGTTTCAACTTTAGAACATGATTCTCGCGATACCAAGACAACGAAACCATTCGAGCATGCTTTCTCTTCGAGAGGGGGGAGAGATGTTATCAGTCTTTCACAGTGACAAATTGGGTTTTGTAAGTTTCTGTTATTGTAACGAATTTGCGAGAACGATCGAAATAAGAACTTACCGATTCGCGCAAATAGTAGAAGGAATAATAGCAGTTGTAGCATTTCTTCGTGGGTTCAGCGCGTTGAGATTCGAGATCACATCTTATGAAGAGGGCGCTTGTGACACTGAAATTGTGCGTTCTTTTAAGTGATCAGTCGGACTTTTTCTCGACGACAGTGAATTTGGGACGGCATGAGAGTCTATAAAGCTTACAGTAAAATTAGAAACTGTAATCGAACGAGGTGCTGAATAAGGTATCGTAAAATAAGACGTTGTGAAAGACTTGGGCAGCATGTGGAGAGGCTCATTAAATAGGACCGAATTGCAAAGAAACCGTTCTTGGTTGAGCAATGAAAAATGCGCAGTGCAAAGTCGAGGTGGGAAGAAGAGAGCTAGAAGATAAGCAAAAGCAGTGAGAGTAGATGGGGTCCTCTAGATAGGCAAAAAGTAGTCACTTCATAAATCATGGTTAGGCTTGAGAAGAGATTGGGAGAGAGCGATGTCTTCTGCCTTTTTGCTGTAGTGAAATGTGGGTGGGAACAGATTGAGAGAGGTAAGAGGAGAGAGAGGGAGAGAGAGGGAGAGAGAGGGGGGAGAGAGGGGGGAGAGAAGGGGAAGAGAGAAATAAAGTTGAGAGCACGGATATTTCAGCGTTCGACAAATTGAATCGTGAAATTTCGGGCAGAAATGGGGAGGGAGGAGAAGAGACAGGCCCGCCGGTTTCCTTTTACTTTCGAGGGCAGCACCTTGTGGGGAATTCGAATATCGAAGAGTTTGAACCCTGTGAGAGAAAGAGGGGTAAGTTAACAGTTTTAACAGTTTTATCCGGATATCAGAGTGATTGCACTCGTCCAGTCATACAATCATGCCACAAATGGTTATCAACACGAGCAACAGTCATCCAGTGAATACCACAAGCACGTTTAAACTCGTCATGCCATGCGGTCTTGGGGCGGCCTAATCTTCTAGTTTGGTCTCTAGGATACCATTCTGTCACAGCGCGGCTCCATCTAGTTGGGGGCAAATTACAAACATGACGACACCAATTCCACTTCCTAGTTATTACTTTGTGTGTTATATCGCGTACGGGTACAATGTTATAGAGTCTGTCGTTAGAGATATGGTCGAGGAGGGACACTCCCGCCATCCTTCTCATCATTCTTCGCTGGGTTGTAGCGAGTCTATGAAGTGAAGCAGGCTTGAGTGGTAGCGTCTCTAAGGCATACAGAAATGCGGGTTCTATACATTGAGTGAATAGGCGTACTTTGAGATGCATGGGCTTGGTTCTATGGGTCATAAAATCATAGTGAGCATTGAACGATCTCCATGCGGAGCCTATCCTCCTATTGAGTTCTAGAGCTTCACAACAATTGAATGATACTAATTGGCCAAGATACACAAAGGATCTAACATAGGCTATGGGACGATTGTACAATGATAGGGGTCGGATGTTGGGGATGTTTGTCATTGCCTGGGTCTTGGCTTGGGAGATGGTTAGGCCAACTTGAGCGCTTGCTTCTGCCAGCTCAGTCAGCATTGCTTGAGCTTGAGATCGATTGGGAGCGATGATGACGATGTCGTCGGCGTAGCGCAGATGAGAGAGCTTCTCTCCATTGATGTTGATCCCACGGTTGGACCAATCCACTTGGCGGAACGCGTGTTCCAGTACTGCCGAGAAGATAGAGGGGGAGATGGTGTCTCCTTGCCGGGTTCCTCGTTGGATTGGGATAGGAATCTTGTCCTTGCCGAGGCGGATCTCCATTTGGGAAGTTTCATAGATGGATCGAAGGGTTTGGACGATGTTGGGGTCTGCGCCTTGAGAGAGAAGGGCTTCCCACATGGCGGAGTGTTCGATCAGATCAAACGCCTTCTTGAAATCAATGAAGATCAGGCAGAGATCAAGATTGTGGGCCTCGGTTTTGGACAAGATTTGGTTGAGTGCGTGGATGTGGTCAAGGGTAGAGAATGAGCTCCTGAAGCCGGCCTGCTCCGGCGGCTGGTTCCTCTCCAACTCCCCTCTCATCCTGCGGCCCAGGATAGAGGAGAAAGCCTTGTAGATTGCAGAGAGCAGAGCGACGGGCCGGTAGTTGCCGATATCGAGTGGGTCTCCTTTCTTGTAGATGAGGGTCACGATGGAGTCGGCAAAGGTGGGTGGAACGGCCCCATCGCTCATGCATCGGTTGAACAGGGCGGTCAGGGGAGCGGCGAAAGTATCGATGCCTTCATCCAGCATTATAGCAGTGACACGGTCTGTTCCAGGGGAACGACCTTTGCGCATGGATTTGATAGCATGTCGGACTTCGGACTCCAGGATGGGGAGGAAGGGTTCAGCGGGTGGAGGGAGTGGAGGAGGGGGCCAGGGGCGTGAAGAAGAGTACAAAGTGCCGTAGAAATTGCGTATGGTCCGTGCAACGTCTCTACGGGAGTTGGCAAGGGTGCCCTGCGGTGTCCGGAGGCTGGACAGTTGGGTGGTGGTGATTTGGGTGTTCCGCAGGGCACGGCGGGTACTCTTCCCCACACGGATGGCGCGCTCAACTGCTGCCAGTTGACGTCTGCGAACATCATCTTTGATAGAGTAGCGAAGGGCCTTGTTCACCGTTGAGAACTCTATCCGCACGCGAGGTGAGGGAGGAAGGTGCCGCAAGGCATGCCTCCTGGCGAATAGGTCCTTGGTGCGAGCGGATAGAGTGGATTGGCGAGGGAGAGGTAGGATGCGATTTGGGCGGCCTCCGAGATGGTTTGGGTCAAGGCCGGGTAGGCTGACAGGTCCCTCTGTTGGCCCAGTCTCTCCGCCGCGTAGCGAAAGAGTGGGCGGTGGAGCGTGGAGGGACCTGTCGGAGGCCTATGGTATCGACGAACCTTGGGTCCTTGCGGGAAGACGAATCGGCCCATGATCAGGCGATGATCGGTGCGGAACTCGAGTGCACCGATGACGTCGACGTTGCGGCAGCTCGACTTGTCTGTTGCCAGCAGATAGTCGATCTGATTCTTTGTTCGCATATCCGGTGCCTGCCATGTCCATTTACGGGAACATCTCTTAGCGAAGAAGGTGTTCAAGATGTACAACCCACGCTCCTCAGCAAACTCTGCCAGCAGATCGCCTCGTTGATTGCGTTGCCCGAGCCCGTGCGTGCCCACGAATTGTTCGCCAGCTTGGCGACCGCCGATGCGAGCGTTGAAGTCGCCGCACAGAACTGTTGACTCAGGACCCGTCCCCCGGATGCCGAACACGACGTCGGGTCCTGACAGTTTGTGCGGCTGCCGCCAGTGTATCGAGGTAGACATCGTCGGGGTGGGCAGAGGTGGCAGGTAGACGGAGACTACGCGGACAGTGTAGGAGGGGGTGATGGACAGGTCGAGGTAGGAGAGACGGTCGTGAATTGGATGGAAGACGGCTTTGCCCTCCCATCGAGATGTGGACGATGAAGCCGGTTCCTCGATGGGAGCCAGCACCACAGCAGTAGAGGGAGTGGCCAGAAGCAGCGAGCTTCTTTGACTCGGGCCCTTTTCGTCGTGTTTCACCAAGGGCGATGACGTCGAAAGGAACGTTGGTGAGGGCGGTTTCGAATTCAGCGACGCGGGTCGGGTGTGCGGAGGGTGTTCGTGTTGAGGTAACCGATGCGGATGGGTTGCATGGCTGGGCGGATACTCTTTCCGGTTGCCCAAGCGGCGGAAGAGGACTTCGGGTGACGGAGGAAATAGAGAGACGACCGCACGTATGAAGAAAAAGTGGAAGTGAGGTAAGGGGTAAGGGATTGGTCAGATTGAAATGAACAGTGCATGATTAGAAACATCGTGGATCAAGAGATTGTCAATGCCTGATCAGCACTCTCATCCTCTTGAAGCAACCGACTTGCTCCGTTTCAGTTTTTCGAGTACGCTCTAGTCACTTTTCCACTGCCCAGAGCCATTCACCGGCAGGGTCTGTCACCATAACGAATGCGCTGAGTCACTTGCATACCCTGGCGCTATTAATCACTTTCATCGATGGAACGCCTTAGGAGTGGTGATTTTTCCTTCAGCCTTGTTCGACTACATAGATCTGGAAGTTCTTGATACCGAACCAGCTCTACTTTGAAGTTCCAGTGAAGGAATTAATTTGAAGAAAACGTGCAAGGTGAATATGGATTCAGAACCGAGGCGCCTTTCGTGAGCGACATTCAAACATTACTGAATGGGGGAGAGAGAGAGAGAGAGAGAGAGAGAGAGAGAGGAGAGAGAGAGAGAGAGGCATCGGTGCATTTATTAAGCACCCCACTTTTCCATGTCTTTGCGCCCAATGGAGGTGACGCTTCTTTTCTTGTGTACAGCTTTTCAGGTCTTCCATCTTCTCAGCTTCTCTCTTTTTACTCTTTCTCCCTCTCTTCTCTCCTTCTCTAACTTTCTCATTTTTCCCCTTTCTTCCCTCCATCTCTCTCTCTCTATCTTGCTCCTTTTTCTCTCTTACCCATCTCCGACTCACTGGTCTGTTTCATTTGCTAACGCGAGAAAACAGGCAAACCGGAGGTATGAAATAGCTGAAAATGGAACATGGATGAGAGGGGGTAAAAATGCTTCAGAGAGAGAGAGAGAGAGAGAGAACAGGGAAGAGTAAGATGGATAGGAATGAGGGAGTTAGAGAGGGAGAGAGAGAAAAGGGAAAGAATCAGAGACAGAAGAGATTGCGAGAGAAATGGAACACTATAGCTTTGCCAAAACTGATAGATAGAAGCTTTTCCAGTGATGAGTTCAAACAAAATACGATTTCTGGTAGCCTTATTCCTGTGAACGCTCCTAGAGATGGGAATGGGAGAGAGTGAGGAAGACGGAGAGAGAGAAAATAACTGACTGGAGCATTTTCCCGGTCTTGTAATCTACACTAGTGCAAGGATACGTGTTATACAATGAGGAAATACACAAAGCTATGAAGGAGAAAGGTGAGCATCATAATGAGGATTCCTAAAGTAACATATTCTAGTTTTACTATTGACAATGAGCATAGGTCTTTCGAATTCTATCAAAATTGTCCGAATACAAAACGTGTGGGAGTACGGTGGTTATCGAGTTTTTCAAGATTTATCTAGATATAAATGTAATTGAACAAAGCGCGTTCGTTCAGAATTATTAAGGGTATCCGATAATTGTAATCTTTGAATAGGTCACACAGTATACTTTCAAATGAGTGCCACTACTTCATCATGACCGCTCATATCGTCCGCGAATTAAAATGCAATCTAGATGCTGTAGCTGATTCAAATCTAGACGACAAGGCGCAAGACAGAAGTGCAAATTCTATTGTTACTAAAGACTCAACAACGCGCTGTGTTACTAGGGAGGCCGCATTTCTTTTATTCTAGGTATCTTTTGCTCCCTTCATATCTCTCTGTGTTTCTATCTCTCTTCTCACCTGTATTCTTTTTGAAATATGGGGCGGCTATATCATGACGTCGTGAGATTTCGTTCTCAACAAACGAAAATTGTGTGAGAAGTCGGATGGTTCGAGATGATCGTTTCTTGGAAAAGTCTTAAGAAAAAATTGAGAAAGATGAAAAAATACGAACTGGGAAGACTGAGAGCGTATAAATGGTGGGAAAAACTTCTGACAATCTCTTTTACACCAGTCGTTCCTGCTCCTCTTTTTTACCTCTTTTTCTCTCTCTCTCACTCTCTCTTTCTTTCGATATCTCTCCTCCTCTCTTCCCACTCATCGGAATGAGTCTTCCGGGGCGGATATATGGCGCTAGTTCGCTGAAGGCCTGCTTGGCACACTCATTCTACGGGCTGACAAGAGGGAAGAGAGGAAAAAGATAGTGAGAGAGAGAGAGAGAGAGAGAGAGAGAGAGAGAGAGAGAGAGAAATGGGGTGAGAAGATAAAGTCATAAAATGCGCGGAGTTGAATGAAACGATGTGCGAAAAACCACGGCTGTGTCTATCTAAAAGTTGCAAAGCGGAGCGATAGAGATAAAAAGTGAGGAAAAGACGGCGCTGGAACTGTGTTTTGAAGAACATGTTTCGCAGTGTCTCCGTCCTATTTTGAAATGACGCCAGAGGTCTATGGTTTATTCAGAATAAAGAGCTGAGTATAGTGCCTGCCCACTACCAAAGTACCTTTCTCTCTGTACATCTCCTTTTAATTTCTCTCTCTCTCTTTCTCTCTCTATCCCACTCTCTCTCTCCTCTCTTCCATCGCTTTCTCTCTCACTCACTCCTAACCTCCAGTTTCCGCTTGACATGAATGAAACAGACTCACAGAAGACTCTCGCACATGGTGAGTACTTGGCCCGATTAGGAGGGTAGGTGTCATCATCTCTCTCTCTCTCTCTCTCTCTCTCTCTCTCTCTCTCTCTCTCTCTCTCTCTCTCTCTCTCTCTCTCTCTCTCTCTCTCTCCCCTCTCCCACCCTTCTCCATCGCTGCGAAAAAAGGGCCCTTCTGGAGCAGCCATTTCAGCGCCGTAGAGAGTGTGTTGAAACTTGTCTGGAACTGTGATAATGGATGAGAAAACGTGAGCTGGAGTATACAAGACTGAGTCATGGAATACGAAGTTCTTTGATTCAATTTGGAGTGAGAAAAGGAAAAACACAGTGAGAAAGATGTCAGAGCAATGCAGTATTGACCGAGAGCTTGAATCTCAAGTCTCTCGAATACAGTGGAAGAGCGTTAGACGCAAATTTCCACCTTTTCCTCTTTCTCCATGTTCATCTTCTAGCCTCTCACTCTATCTCACTCTCCCCCTCTCTTTCTCTCTCACTCTCCCTCCTCCCTCCCCCACCCTCACTCCCTGTATGCCCCCATCTTCGACTTCTCCTCCTTACGATTACGTATGTAGATTATGATGCGATTTAGTTGTAGGAGAAGAAGGCGGCTGAGAGAGAGAAAGAGAGCGAAAGAGAGAGAAAGAGAAAGGGAGAGAGAAAGAGAAAGAGAGAGAGGGGGGAGGGAGAGGGAGAGAGAGAAGGAGAGAGAGGATGAAGAGAAGGGCTAGGTATTTCAGAATCGCGCAGTCTGTCGAAAATCATAGGGTATTCGGTAGAAAATAAACACGGTTTCCAAATGCTGCGAAGCCGTTAGAAAACAACGAGAAACGATTTTATTCAGTTAGAATTTTATAGACTGAAGTGGAAGAGAGAGAATCAGAGAGTTTAGAAGGACCATTCGGTGAAATCCTCGTGAGATAGTTTGAAGAGAGAGAAGGAGAGAGAGGGGGAGAGACTGCGTACAAAAGAGCGTCTATTCGTAGAAGAGAGGGCGGCCACTTCTGAGAAAGGGGGGAAGCTTCCGAAAATGACATTAATGCTTCTGATTTTCTGATTTTTCCGTGGTGATGAGAGCACGCAGCTGATAACTTGAGGGTTTTGTTTCTAGAACGAAGTTCGTGGGCTTTCAGAATGAGCAAGCAAAAAGAGATAGAGGGAGTGGAAGAGAGGGAGGAGCAGATAGAGAGAGAGGAATAGAGAAAGAGAAGTATTCAAGTAGAGTAAAATAATCTTTGCGCAAAATCAAGTCTTTTGTCATCATCGAAAGAGGAGTCAGGGAACTGAGAGAGAGAGAGAGAGAGAGAGAGAGAGAGGGGGAAGGGGGGAAGAGGATGGGAGGGAAGCTGGAAGAATAAAGGATGATGCACTTGGTGACAGCCATGGGAATGCTTGTGGGACCTGGGGAGGGGAGGAGGAGAGCAAATGAAGAGTGAGGAAGAGAGAGGAATAAAGTGAATGATTTGAGAACATTGCGCGTGAAATCACTCGGAGTGAAAAATTATCGAACACTTTGTATGAGAGAAATTGAGAAGAGCGCTGAAATGAAAAGTTGGATCAGATTTGTTGAAAAAGAGTGAGAAGCCGATGTTCCGAAACCAATTTCGGAATATTTGTGGAAAATGTTTCCTGTTTCTCAGATTTCTCAACTACGTCAACGAGCTTGGCCAGACTGGCGGAGCGCTCAGATCGATGAGAATTTCCACTGCTCAAGTCAGTTTTCATCAAGTGGAAAACATTACTCAATTCATCTTAGCGTGAGTTGTAGATGATGGGGTGAGATTCAGACTCGAAGAGACTGTATACTTTTGCTCTTCTTCGCTATCTTTCTCGCTTTAAGAGTAGGGTTGAGGTTCACTAAACGCCGAGTAAGGCTGGCTTTATTAGATAATCTTGAAATCAAGTACTTTTTATTTTGGGTTCTTCTCACAATCAGTTACGGTTTCATTATCTGTATGTCTGAATTCCATTGGATTATGGCAGTTTCAATGCATGAGTAGTTGTACCGTATGACTGAATATGCCCGATTTCTGCAGTTACGGCATTCCGGAGTGGCTGGTGACGCTGCGTCACGAAGCTTCGC